>BMAV01010744.1:129638-214051 GCA_019973955.1 Trichonephila inaurata madagascariensis | reverse complement strand
TTAATTTGTTAGTGCAACGGGCCATGACCGGGCCACTCAGAAAGGTCAGTTGAGCCACATGCGGCCCTCGGGCCCCAGGTTGGGTATCGTTGTATTAGATGGTGGCACTAAAGTTACTGGCTTCATCTGATTTAAAGTATCAGAGCTCCGTCTGTTTGTTGTTTCACGAATATATAAATTATAAATAATTCACAACTCTTTATTCGTCCAATAAATTAAGGTTATTTATAAAATTCTCCTCTATTCGTGATCTTTGCGTAGCTTAGCAAGTAAATAAAATCTGTTTCTGAACATGAACTTTTTATTTTGTTAAATAACTCTTAAGAATTTTCATCTTTTGATGAACTAAGATCAGCCACCATATTTTGTTAAGTATCTCTACTCATATCTGGCTTCTGAGCATATTTTTGCCAGTTTGACAAATATGTAAACGTCTTATGTGTAGCAATTAATTTTTTCTCCTTAATATTTTTCTCATGTCTCCTCTACAACCTCATGTTACATCTCAGAAAATTAATTTGCCTGTACTTTTTAAGTTTTGGGCGTTCTTTGGCGTTTTTCTTTATCTACCATCTACATCAGAAAGGAGCGTACTGTGATAATTCTTCAAGCTGTCAGAAATAATACTTTCTTCCAAGACGTCTCACCTTAAAAATGTCAGCTATAATTTCTATTGAAATTATTATTAAATTAAAATCCACTAAAAATGGAAATATTCTTAGAAAATTCATTTCGAATGTATAAGTCTATGCGCGGCAAACTTTCGGAGATAAGAGCCAAGCTGTAAGTGAAACATGGCAACTAAGGTGTCAAAGAGCCAATTGCACTGAGAGCCATTTGTACGAAGAGCCACATGTGGTTGCGTAGGAGGAGTAGCAGTGGTGATTAAGACTACCATGCTCCAATTAATTTTTTTATAAAATTCCAATAAAGTCTTACACAAAGTAATAATTCCCATTCCTTCAAAAACTAAGAACTATCGAAGATCTTTTTTTTTTCTGTGGCTCAATGCTAGCACAACCATTGCCAAATTATCGTAATGCTGTCAATTAAATTTTCAATCGTCGTGAAAAAATGTTCCCACCAATAATACCGTAAGAACTTTTTGTCGACCATATCTTTGTGAGTCAGCGTAAGTTAGAGGTGTGGGATTCTCGAAATTAAGAGACATTTTAGAATTCTCATAAGAGTTTAACTTCAATTACTTATACATTGAACAAACTTATATTAAGTGAGAATAAACCAAAACACGTAGCCGTAGCTAACACAGATCGCGCAAGTGGATCACTTATCTAAATAATTATATTATCCGCCTACTCTCAATCCTAATAATATTACGAATTCGGAAAATAATCTTCCTACCTTGAATTTTCCGCAACGGTTCAAACACCTTCAGATAGGCTGTTGGACTCGAGTGCAATAGTATATGCACCTTGTAGTAATGGCTAGATATCCGTGATTCTTGGGTAGGCCGTCAAATTACACTTCTACCTTTTCCAAACTGAACTTTCTCTAAATTGCCATCCCGCTTACTAAAACTTCTGTCCTTTTAAAGGCTATCTTATTTGCATCTATACTTTCACATTTCACTTTTTGATTTGGGTTGGAAAGATTTGCCATTAATCTTGGCCGTCAAAGAACCCAGAGGTTATGTTACAGAAAGGACGCGTGAGCCGTCACAACTTGGTTATGAAATTTCATGTTTACACTAATAATTAAAATTGTCTTTTATTGTTCCTGTATATAGAAGACATTTCAATTTTTCAAATACAGGGACATTTTTATTGACCTTTATAATGTCACAAATTACGGAACATGTTTTTGTCTCTTCTGTTGGAAGTTTATGTGTATCTCTTGTTCTCGTTCAGTTGTGTTCCTTAAGTCAAGTATGCAAGTAAGCAAATGATACTGGAAATCACTCTGAGTAGTGGCTTTCTATTGCATCATTACTACCAATAAATCTGACTTTTACTGTTTTATAACTAATTTTAATATTTTCACTGATTTTTCAGTACACTTTGTCAATAGAAAACAATCTGTATCTGTCTACTGAGACAAGTTTTCTAAAATTCCGTGCTATTAGTAATTTTATGTTATTTTGTTGGTGCTCATGACTTAAATTAATAAAAAACCAATCAGGAAATTATATGACAGTTTAAATTTATTAAAATGAGTATTTTAGGTAAAATTTGATGAAGATTTCAAAACACTCTACATGAAACTCAAAACCATATATTTAAATTATTTTTGACGCAATATATTTAACACAGTTATAAAGGCTATGAACTAAAACATAAAATATATTTACAATTGCCAAAAAGTTATGACTCACTGCACATTTTCTTATAGAAAATTGTATAGAAACGCATGGTGTTCGTAACAATAAACTGTTAAAAGTAAAATAAATAAAACTATTGATGTTAGAACTAAATTCATTGCCTTTATCTACTTTAAATAACATGTATACAAAATGTAGAACAAATACATTCATAAATTTTGAGGACAATTTTTTAAGTAACATAATTTTTGCAATCTTATGAAGATTTTTTTTATTTTTTTTAAAAATAATACTTGATATCAAATATTTAAAATTCACTACATTTAGGTGGCATAGACCTTGCTCGTTATCTATCTTATTATATTTTTTTTTCTGGCAGTTCGATTTTTTTTCCATTCACAAAATAGCAAAGATAAAAAAAAATTGAATTCTCAGTCAAACATTGATTTAGAAGCGTTGGCAGAAAAAATAAAAATCTTAAACCAGTCAAATGTGTTACTGCAGATGCAAATAAGATAAATTTTTTCATGCATAATTATAAAAGGAAAAAGTGAAAGGAAAAGAATAATTATTTTTTTAAAATAAATCATATAGTAGAAATCTGAAGAACCACAACCTTCTATACAAAGAGCCACTTGCGGCTCGCGAGCCGCTGTTTGTCGATCCCTGGTTTAAGAAAAACGTAAGAGAAACTTTGAGGCTTCGTAAACGAAAGATGGAGGAGAGGCTTAAAGGAATTACTGTTGGCTCTTTCCCGAGGCCTTCAACATTTAAGTATATTTATGGCCGTTTAATGTGATTTGCTCATCACAAGAGAGCGACGACAGGCTATTATTAGTGCAATCATTATCGCATTTTCCATCTTGATATAAGATGACTGATTACTGAGCTATGCAAGGTTTAGAACCGATTTCCTTTTACATCATTGCATATTATAAAGACGACTTCTTGTTATTACGAGTTCAGGTTACATTTTAAAGTCGTAACAAGCTTGCCTTGTTCACATGTGATAACCCTTCATTAAATTTCTTTGAATAGAGGAAGTTCTTGGAATTTAGATAGCATTTTAGACTCGTGGTGCTTGCGTTTACAATTTTTAATACTGATATGTGCATTTGCATTGAAATTCGAATAAATCTGCTGAATGGTAATGGAAAAGTGTTATATAAATGAAATTTTCAATTCTAAGGACGATAGAAAAAAGAATCTTACTTTATTCGAAAGCATTTTTTAATGCCTCGAAGGTGTATCTCGCAAAGGGATACCGTTTTCGTTGGTTTGAATTCTTTAAACGCATGAATAAAATATAAAAATAAATAAATACTACTTACTCCGTAAAAATGTCGATATTTAATAAGGCATTGATGTACGAGGTGTCACTTTTCAGTTTTTTTACAGAACCGTATTATGGTAATTTGCACTATAATTTCTTTAGATATTTTATTAAAATAGAAAATTGTCCCTTTTTGAAAATGTGACAGTGATCCACTGGATGTCTCATCTTGCAGGAATGTAATTATACAGCATTTAAAAATGCCTTTTTTCGAGATTCTGATATTATAACTTGAAAGTATTTTTATTGCCTTTGGTGTTTTGATTCTATCATGTTCCTGATGCGGAAACTATTGATTCGAAAAGTTGTTTTTTTATTAAAAATTTCTTCAAGGTGTTTGTTTTATTTGTATACTTTTACACTCACACGCATAAGGGCAGGTGCCATTTTTTAAACTCCCCACAATTTTAGGAAATTATTATTTAATTCGTTTTGGCTTAACCAGCCACTTTGTTGCAACAATTCAGAAAATGATTCTATTTTCTTAACACCCTTTTATAAGTTTCGCTTTTATGTAGTGGAATCTTTGAACTCAATTTTTAGCCACTTTAGCCCTTTATCTACCGCATTATGATTTACTGCAGTTTTTTACATGCAATTTTTTTTTTGATCACTACATTGAAAATTAAGGGATATACTTAAACAAACTACTCAACTTTGGGAAATTTAATCCGTTAGAGCTAATTAACTAATTAAAGATATTCAACTGCAAAATTAATTACATATGCTGTTCACTTAAAACAAATAGTCAAACCGTTTTCTAAGGTCTTCATTAACATACTAACAAAATAAGGCATCTAAATTTTTACGTTAACTATTTTTCGAGACAAAATTGATAATCTTCGCAATCCATTGAAAACGCAATTTCTGTTATAAAACTATTCGCCGTCCCGCTAAAATGGTCATCATAGAACCCGAGCTGCAATGTATCTTGGAAGAGTGGATTTCCAAGAATAGTCCTGCTAAGTATCGTCAGAATATTCTTAAAAATGCTTATTCTATGTAATTTTAAAGTGAGTGGTACCTATAAGTACCGTCGGTAGATAAAGGGTTTTAAAGGGTCATATTAATTGGAAAATTTGCTTACTTGTCCAGGACTGATGACAATATAATAATTTAAGTCCATTGTCCTGATCAGGATTAACGATTTCCCATTTTCATATCCCACCCATCCGGCGACTAATTTCAGATCCCATTTTCAGATTGGCAACTATTTCCAGATTTGGCGACTAAAAGATTAAGTTATAACTTAGTTCGATTAACCATAAAAGGAAGTTTTTTAGTTTTTTTTAACTATAATTTATTAGCTATTTCTTTTAGAATATTATATTTTAATAATTTTCAGTTCATATTTTTAAAGAAATTGTCTATTGTTATTTATTAAAAAGAACTATTGTCGTAACATACTGTCAAAAACTTTATTTTACCTTTCTTGTTTAATAATTTTTTATTGTATTTCTTTATATTACAATCATTTTAAACAATTATTTCGTCATCCAAACGTTTATCAATCTTTTGAAATCTAGTTGAGAAGATATCTTCGGTATAAACTTTGGGGATTAATTTATTATGCACTCGTGCGCGAATCGTATTTTTAGGTTTTTGAATCAATGCAAAATATAAATAGAATCACAGATTAAATAAGAAAACTTTACATTGCTTACATAATCCTAAAAATTTTTTTCCGTTTTATACACCAATAAATAAAGCATTTGATAGTTAATATTACAAAATGATTAACAGATTTTATTGATATCTCGTTTCAAGTTTATACTAATAAATCAAAACTCTATTTTTAGAAATCGACAAAGGTAAAGGATGGATTGGAAGACCTTGTTGTCAATTGCCTCAGTCTGAAAAATGTATGAAAGCTTGTTTACAGGTGAGATTTGAAATCAGTTTACTTTTTATAAATAAGTTACATCACTAAATTCATCTTAGGTTCATAACATTTACCTTATTTAGAAAGATTTTTTCTTTTAAACACATGTTTAGTACTTCGTTAAGGTCTTGTTCGCAATCTTAATAAGTTACATTTCTTGTTTAATGAGAGCAATCATATTTTTAAAAAATTACATTAGCTAATCTTCTGCCTTAAACATTAAAGAAATGTTTAACGAAACTTATATAATGTATAATTTGTTTCGAATGATACTTTTTTATAATTCATTCTAAATTATTTTTTGAACTGTAATTCCTTGTCATCTGCCTCCAAAACAAGTACTTTGTGAACTCGTGTTAAGTCTAGCATGTGAAGGCACAAGCTACGACTGATCTATAAATTGTGTTGTATTGTTTTAATTAATGTAGTTTAATTCCATTAATACTCTTTTTAAGACTCCACAATGCAATATCGATAGTATTTTTTCCAATGATATGTTCAAATTGAGTGCAGATAAGTAAAATCATCTTCAAATTCCGTATCGTTCTAATCGAAGATTTTAAGGTCTTGTCAAATTCAAAAGAAGTTTTATATAAAGCCATCATTTAAGATATAAAACTTCATATTAACCCCTTAACCGGTCATTTTTTTTACCCGAAATGTTTTTTAAAAAGGCACGTTTTCTCATTGTACGTAACTAAATACCGTACTTAATAGAATGATAAAATGGAAGGATTTTATTTAATTTTAAATTTTATGGTTTTTACACCTTTTTTTTTTTTACAATTGTGGAACACAACAACTCTTACTTTTTTTTTGTAAGTCCACTCAGCATGCTATGAAAAAATTTTCATCTATCTTAGAAACATTTTTCTGTTAATACTTTTTCAAACGGTTGAGGTCTTCGTGTGTCTGCATATGTGTTCCTCTAAAGAATAATCCAAATAATCAGCACACAGTTCTTAATCTGTATCCAAATTTAATTCATCCTTTCTCAAAAAAGTGTTGTTGTTTGAGTTATCTGTAATTTCGAAAGTCTGAATGCAAAACTATTGCAAACAGTAGAATACAAATTTTAAGGATCTAGGTTTCTGCTTTCATCGAGAAAATCCCGTTTTCACCACAGATAAAAGACCAAAGGAAAAGCATTTCAGTGCCATAATCAAACTACCATCCCCTTTTCAAAACACTAGAACTAAATAATATCCCCATAAGTATTAAAAATAAGCATAAATCAATGAAAGAAAGAAAATATCAGTGCCCGTACAACGTACGGAAACCAATTGCGGTCAACTTTCAGTAGCCCGTACGATGTACTGTAAACCAGTTAAGGGGTTAATATCGAACGCAGTCTTCAGGTGGGTTGGAACTTATTAGTTTGGCTCGCGAAGTACCTTGCTATAAATCAGATTCGAATCGTTATCAAATTGATTATATTGTGTGAATATATTTATAAAGTGCCATACATATATTGATCAAATAAGTGGATAATCCATCATTATAATTTGTTTGCATTTTACCTAGAATTGAGACTGTGAAATGTTTCTTTGTAATGCTTAACCTTTTATCTACCGACGGTACTTATAAGTACCACTCAAAAAAATAACATGGAATAACTAATTTTGCGAAATTCTTTGAAATCCACTCTTCTCAGCACGGGTTCTATGATGAGTGTTTTAGCGGGGAAGGCGAATAGTTTTATAACAGAAATTGCGTTTTCAGCGGATTGCAAAGAATACCATTTTTGTCCCGAAAAAATATTTAACGTCAAAATTTATGTGTCTTATTTTTTTTGTATGTTAATGAGGACCTTAGAAAACGATTTGACTCTTTTATTTTAAGTGAACAGTGTATATAATTAATTTTACAGTGGAATATCTTTAATTAATTAATTATCTCTAACGGATAAAATTTCCCAAAGTTCAGTATTTTATTTATGTATATCCCTTAATTTTCAATACAGTGATCCAAAAAAAAAAAAATATTGCGTGAAAAAAACTGCAGTAAATCTTAATGCGGTAGATAAAGGGTTAAAATGATGGGAAAATATTCGAACATCTGAATTTAAGGTAGTTAAACTAATTATATAGTGTATCAAAGATATTTTTATGTTGAAAGTTTAGTTAATATTTCGCTCTGGATTCAAAACTTTAAGACATAATACAACACTTATTTTTTTAAAAAGAAAAAAAAACTGTTTTCTGAATGTAATGCATGGTTGCAATTCCAAGTGACAAAGGGTCTAAAGAGGGGGTGTACCCCTAAAATATTCTTTTTCATTTCATCTTCATTAATACCGCAGATTTCAATAAGGTTAAATCACTTTACGAATTATTTGAACATGCAATCATGTATATATTATGGTATAGTAGATGGAGTGTATCTGTCTTGGGAGGAGGAGGGGGAGGAGTTGGATTTTTTTATGGAGCCTAATAAAAAGTTTCATCTACTACAGCCTATTCCAATAAGGGTCTTTTTCTATTAGGATTACATTTGGCGATTCAAAAGAAATGGTTAATGCTTTCACAAATATATACTCCGATTGCAACATCAAAAATGTGAAGCCTGCATTAAGGCTGGGTATTGCTCTTCAAAACATGTTCTGTAATTTGTTCATATATTCTGTAGTTTTTGAAAACATTTTTGTTCCCTGTCTCATAAAACCTTTGCCCTACTGATGTTCATTTGTGATATACCGTAAAATCCGGCGTATAACGCGCACCTATACTTTCAAGCTGTATTTTTTAATTTTTAGGTATATTCGCCGTATAACGCACCCCTTTACGAAAAAATTTGAAATGTACGTGTGTGCAATTTTCTTATGTTTTGAAGTCATTATTTAATGGATGAATCATTCCAGACTCTCTTTGAAAAAAATAGTATACCTCTCTAGAATTATACAATCCTTAAACGCAAGAAGGGGAGTGAGGGAGAGACTGAATCAACGCCATGGTTGGATTTTTCCCACGCCATATAAAACATTGATTCCTTTTTCCCTTTTCATGTGATGTACGAGAGGGGGACGATTAATTTTGAAATAAATTAGAACAAGCTCTGAGATGACATGCTCTCGTTGTTCGTAGTATATTCAATACTATGAATAATATTGAATACGCTTCAAACAGCGAGCAGTAAAAGATGGTCCTGGTAATGAAGCAAAAACACAGTGCCTGTTTCAAGATCTAAAATGATTCAATTTGCAAAAGAAAAATGGAAATCGTGCTGCAGCAAGGATGTTTTGATATTGGCGAAAGCTTCATAAGGGAGTGGGAAAAAATGAAATGACAATACTCAATATGTCAAAGAAGAAATGTGCTTTAAGTAAAGGAGTAACGAAATGACCTATTCTAGGGGAAAGTGTTGCGAACTGGGTCCTAGAAAGTCGCCTGAATGGATTAATTGTAACAATAAACAGTGTACATTTATTCTCCTTAAAGTGGTAAAAAAAAAAAATTCTTTTTTTATGTTATCCAACAATGAAAGATCATAAGGTATGTTATTTCTTTTAAATAAACAGTATTTCAATATATAAGTCTAAATTTGTTTTAATACTCATTTTTTTAAAGCTCTCATTTTTATACTCGGCATATAACGCGCACCCCTAAATTTCGATCTTGCTTTTTGTGTTAAAAGTGCGCGTTATACGCCGGATTTTACGGTATTTATGGGGCAGATTTGGACTTAATATTTGTATTTCGACCGTCAAGCACCGTAGTCGATTGAGTTAGAAAAGAATTATTTTCGACTATAATTAGTAAGCTTTTTTTATTCATATCATGGCTAGTTTTTAACTCGTGGAGTAGGAACTGCCGTAATTGCTCTATAATGCTTTTTTTCACATCTTTTTCTAATCCGTGTATGGTTATGAAGTAATAATTACTAGTTCCTTAACACCGTCGTTTAATTTAAAATCATACATTGTGAATTTTATATTAATATATGATGTATTTTATCATCCTTCTGAAGTTTTGTTGCAGGAATTTTCAATGACTCTCCATATAATCTTTAATTTTTACTTTTACAAAAGGATGAAGAATTCTTTTTTTTTTCAGGCACAATCTTCGCTAGATCTTGATGATTTTTGCCGGAAAAGTGATGAAATTGCCTTTTATACATGCATCGAAAGACAGGACGGTACTGATTATTTCATTTTGTGATTTATTTTGGAATTTTATTTCATTACATATTTTTTATATTAAAATTAAATTCTGTTGTTACAAATCATTATTTTATAATTCAAAACATTTTAAGGCATCAAATTTACCGTAAATATTGAGATTATTGTAAATCATATTGAAACACTACTCACGCTCTCTTTAAAAAATTTCATTGTATATTTATAATGTAGAATTGGCATTATAATAAAACTTGTATTAGAGCTCAAGTGTAAATAGTCAATCCAGATGTGTTTTTAAGAAGTTTGCTTGAGCTTTGTTAATTTGATGAAATCTTTTATTATTACAGATTACAGATAATGACAATGAATCTGTTGGATTATTAATTATGTGATTAATGAAAAAAATGTGGTGTATATTATTGCTTAATTAGTGAAATATTATTCCTGAAAATAATATGGTTTAAGGAAAAGGTTATTAGAAATCAAAATAAAATGATAAAAGAGTTAGTTTGTAAAATGGAGCTTGAATTGTTATCATACATTTTACTAAATAATTTTTCAATTTAATATTTCATTAATCGATGTGAGAAGTTGGTTGTATGATGAAATAAGGTCTCAATGTATATGGTATCGTAATACCAATATTTAAATTAATCATATTTTATGCTGTGTTATACATAGTATTAAAATAACGTTTACTTAAATATCAGTTTATTATTTTATTAGAGCAGAAATAAAACTGTAAGCTATATACATTAAATTTTTAAAAACTGCATATTTTCAAACACATAAAGAACTTTTAACATATAAAGATATGTATTCAAAGCGAAAGTTGACGTCAAAATCGAAAATATTTAATGTAAGACTTTTGTCTCTTTTTTTCTTCAAAATTCTAAATTTAATTATTTTATTTTTCATACATTTTAGCATATAATTTCAAGTTGTAAAATATCATGATGATAAGAACATGGTAACTTCTTCTAAAATCTCGCTTTCATTTCTTTAGTATTCATTCATGTTTTTATAATTTAAAAACATTTTATTAACAATAATTTATGAAATAAAATAAATAATGTAATATTGTGACTTAAAAAATCAAAAAATAGTTATTTTTCAGTTATTAATTTAGAGATTTTTTTTTAATTCTTATTTATTTATTTATGAAAATAAGAGAATTCTAGGTAATTTTTGGAAAAAAAATTAAATTATTCTTGCAGAATTTTTTTTCTTCGGAAAAAGATATTTAATTTTCATTCATTTTTTCTATCATTATTCTCCATCAAAGCTAAAATTAATTTAAGCTACATTCAATAACATGATTTAAACCAGGAGTGGCCTACTCACAAATGACCTCGCAGATTGATATTATAATCAGAAAAACATTATAATCTCGTGGGCATATAAAAACATATATCTTTATATTAGAGAGATTTGGACCCTCTACAAACATTTATTTGAGTGAAAATTTAAAACAGAATGGCGTGTTATTATTGTTTTTCATGTATACAAACATTTGTTATTATTATTTTATTGCTAATGGGCTGCGCATTGGTGTTTTGCCATTGCAGACCTAGTACACCCCCCAGAAGCGATATCTATTTGTAGTGCGGCACCCGACAGGAGGATACCAATCACCGCAAGTAATTTTGACGCCCTTTTTCCCCCCCCAGAGGGAGTCACCTGAGCTCTGACGATTCCAACATGTACTAGGATATGATTTTGCCGAGAGAACCCTAGCCTAACAGATACTCTAGGAATATTTTACATGCCGTATAATCATACGATTTGGCCGCTGTCGATTTTCTGCATCATGAAAAGCCACCGATTTGGGCCGGGGTTGAACCCGCAACCTTAGGTGCAGAAGGCCAGTAACAAACCAACCACGCCCCCCAACCGGCTTGTATACAAACATAAATAATATTAAAAATAATGAAAAAAGATAAAAAAAGTTTAATTTATGTAATTACTGAGATATTTATTTTTCAACTCTTTCACTTAGTTTTGGCAAGTCGATCTCAAATGGGTGTATTTGCGCATCGTACTTGATGTTGTAGGTTTTCGTCCTTGAAGTTTGAGCGCGATTTATGTTTAGTAAATTTCACTCATGGAAAGAAAAAAGATTTGCAGTAACAGAAGCAACGTGATGAAATAGAAACAGTTAAAAATTTGTTTAAAAAAAAACACTAAAAACAAAAATATTGTACAAAATAGTCGTATTTTATAAAGTTTAAAAATCTCGATAAAAAAATTATTCCCCAAAAGGGGAATGGACCCCGGGCTGGGGTTAGTTATTAGGGTTTGGGGGGGCCCCCGGGTCCCGGAGAGGAACAGAAGACCCCGGATAAGCTGAAATTAACCACATTTTTGGTTATTAATTTGAATCCTCCAGTGCCAAGGGGCCTGAGACCCCCGTGCCCAGGGTCCGAAAACTTTTTGGCTCTGTCCCCCTTTTTTTAAAATTTTAAATTTATTTTTTCTTTTTAAAAAACCGGGGAATTTTGCTTTAATACAAAAAATTTTTTCAGTAAACTTGACAAAAAAAATTTTTTTATTCACTTCATGTATTTTTTTTTTAAAAACGGGAGCATGCGCAAAATGCTCGGGGCCAACAGCTGTCGGGAAGCTTGCAAAAGTGTCTTCGACGGGTCCATTATTCCTTCCAAAGCTGTGAGAGAAGCCGTCCACAAACATTGCTTCGACAGCAACCCTAGAGTACAACAATGTATTCATTCTCATATTCATCTCACCCCAGCAGATCATCAGTACAGAAGTAGGGATATGTCTTCATCTATACTTTCGTTATCGCGGCTCGTTTAAGGTATCCGACTACGTTCGGAACCGGGATTTTAAAAAATCGCATAAATGGATAATTTTCATGATATTTAGTGTCACTTAGATTAGAATACATGTATAAAATTGTTTTAAGGACATTATGATAAAAAAAATTATTTAAATACAATATTTTGGCAAAATTTTAACTTAGAATAACCTTTTTTTAAAACGTTCTCCTTTTATAAAAAATGCTTCTATAATAATAATATTGTGTGTGTGTGTGCTTTTGTAAAGTAAAGACTTCTCCAGAGAGTCTGAACTAGGATTTTTGAAAAATTTACATTATTTTCAGAGTTACCTCCAAATGAAATAATTATCGGCGATTTTTCCTTTAAATTTCTTTCCTCTGCTGTAGTAAAATATGCATAAATCCACTTCTAAGCTATATATTTCAAAAATTCTTGTTGAGCCTCTGTACAGAGGTCTGAGCTATATGCAGGCAAAATATTATTATAATAGAAGCATTTTCTATAAAAGGAGAATATTTTGAAAATTAGTCATCCTATGTTCATTTTTTGTCAAAATATTGTACTTAAATAATTTTTTATTGTAATAATTTTCTTAAAACAGTTTTATACACACACACGTTTTCTAATCTGAGTGACACTAAATATCATAAATATTATCCATTTTTACGCTTTTGTAAAATCACGGTTCCGAACGTAGTCGGATACCTTAAAACAATCTCAGATCATTTTTAATGAATATGTTTCTATTAATTACAATTAGGTAGTCGTGTCACGAATATTGCTTTAAGTAATGCAGCAAGGTTAAAGAATTCAAATCAATTTTATTTTTTAAAGAAAAGTGAATTTATATAAATAAAGATCGTTAGTAATATTCTCACACGCCTATAATTTCGAGGAATTTCTTTTCTCTCCTTTCTTTTTCGTATGCTTTTTGCTTCATGAAAATTACTTTGTCTACATTAGTCAAACTACATCAGTGTGATATTTACAAAGATTAGGAGAGAAAGAATGAATCGAGAAGAAAAGAAAAATATGAATCAAGAGAGAGATTAGCTGACTCCATTACACAAATACTTAGTAATTCAAAGTTGATGCTTGTATGCAACATACATGTTAAAAATTCCTGTCAGTTTTAGTACTTACTTTTTCAAAGAATTTTATTCAAAAGGATTTATGTGTCACAGAAATAATTATTGAAAATTAATCTCTAACTGAGAGTAAAAACTTATCCATATTAAGTATTAAAAGTTGTTCAACCTTTAATTTTTTTTTACTTAGTGTAAAAATTAGTATCTTTTTTTTATCATACCGTTTGTTCAAAATACAGTTCATTTAGTATAGTATTTTATTGATTTTACTCAAGGAAGTTCCTTCCTGGTTTGTGTGTGTGTTTTAGTAGTTGGAAATACAAGTACTGATTCATATGTATGAAATAATTCTCTCGTGTTTTACTTTTACAAAAAATGAAAAGAAAAACTTAAAGACATCATATATTTTGAACTGTTCAAATCAGTTGCTCGCTAAAATTCAGAATATTTATTTATTTATTTTCTGTATAAATTTTTTTTAAAAAAAAATATAGACACTATCTTTTGAAGATATAGAATAAAATGTGAATTACCATGAGTGCAACCATCAGTCTTAAAGTCGTAGAATGTAATCGAAATAAATCCAAAGCCAAAAAAAATAAAGTAAATTACTTTTTTTAATTTTTTTTTTTAAAAATGCAAAAAAAAAACCTAATTTTTATTTTGGTATACACCTAGGATTTTTTTTGAAGCGAAACTTACTTTTTATTGTTCTTTTACTTACAGTTATTCATTAAAAATATACTGGAAATGTATCACCCATTATAGAGATACGCTGAAAAATAATTATACCTTATAAGGATTAGCAAATTATTATTTGAATAAAAAAATAATAAATTAGGATTTCGTTAACTACGTGCTTTTCCTTGGATATATTTAAAGCCACCAGTAAGAAATAGAAGTACCCAGAAAATGGCCTATTTATATGAATTTGTTTGTTTTTGAAATAATTTCATTGTTAAAAATCGAATGGAACAATGGAGATTGCTGCATGCTAAATCCAGTCTGCACTTCTTGAACCTCTTGCAGTTTTTAGTCAGAGTGAGGCTGAAGGCCTGGGATAACAAACGGTGTCTTTTATAATAAAATTGAAAAAAGTCTGTTTCAGGGAACAAAATATTCTAATAGTGAGAAAATTACTATTTTTTGACATTGCACAAACTGGCACAGAGCATCCAAATTACAAATAACTCTCGCTTAAATTACTAGGAAATTCATCGAATACTTTCATAACAAATAAATCTTTTTTTTTCCTTCAATTCAAGTCGGTATAATTTTGTATTTGATGTCAAAAAAGGGATGCATAAGAGTTTGGAATCTTTTTTCACAGTGGCATATTGTTGTGATCGTGCCCATTACACCCAGTGCCGTACTTCGTGCAAAGAAACTATGAGGACAGAGACAACCAATGAGGAAATCTTGGATGGAATCAGTAAAGCGTGTGGACCACCTCTACCTCATGTAAGTTTTTGGACGAATATATTTTATTCATTAAAACATATAAGTTCCAAAACTTTTTGTATAGGGGCCCTTACCCATGTTTTCGGTTTGGGGTAGATCCCTGCTTACTCAATATTGAATTTTTGCAAATTTATCAACTTAAATGTCTTTTTGATAGGTAGTATAGAGTTACTTTAGAAAAATTTAATTTCTAACTGTTGTGACGGGCTCACGCGTCTCTTTTCTGTAACATAACCTCTGGGTTCTTTGACGTAAGATTGTGGCAAATCTTTTAACCAAATCCGAAGTGAAATGTCTAAATAAGATAAGCTTTTAAAAAGAACAGAAGTTTTGGTAAGCGGGATGGCAATTTAAGAAAGTTCTGTTTGGAAGAGATAGAAGTGTAATTTGACTTTTACTATCAAAAGATGATACAGATTCTAGCCATTACTACAAGGTGCATGCACGCGTGTCTAAAGTCTCTCTGAAAGTGATTAGAGACGCGATTCAAAGTAGGACTGATTATTTGATATTAGAACTCGTGAAACAGTACATCAGAAGAATTGAAAGTAGGCGGATAATATAATTATTTAGATAGTGATCAAGTTACGCGATCAGGTTTTAGCTACAGCTACGCGTGTTTTGGTTTATTCTCACTTAATATAAGTTTATCAATTTATTAGAGTTGGAATTAGGAAGCTCTTAATAAAGTCATATTATTAAGAATTCTAAAATGTCGATTCATTTCTAGAATCCCACACCTCTAATTCACGCTGACAACCAAAGATATGTTCGCCATAGAACGACCATATCACACTGTAGTGAAGTACGGTGTTTAAAACTTGAGAAAAATACATGTTAATTAAAATAAAATTTAATTAATACATAAAATAATTGGTCAACGAACAAATGTTTGAAGGGGTAGGGATGAATCTGGTGCTTCAAAAACAAATGACTTACTCATTTTGCATCAATCTTGTAAGGTTGGACACACAAATATCTCACTTCCAGGCTTTTTTATTTCTTTTTTTATTTTGAGTTAGCGGCGACACGCTGAAATATTACTCGCACTAAAAAAAGCAATTAAAAACGTTCTTATAATACTTCATAATTCGGGATAAATTACAGGTATGTCTTTTTAATGCCAAAATTGCAGTCATCCAAGATCTCCGTTACTGTCTATACCCCGATCAGTTCCTCTTGTAATATTAATTTTTTTTTCAATGTGACCATATGAATTCATTGCCTACTGTGGTAATTACCATAGCAAAACATTCTCAAATCTAGTTTCAAAATCTGAATAAAGGGCATTTGGATGTTGAATGTAGGTTAAAACGTTTTAAATTGTTTGTGATAAGTTGAGAAAATTCGTGACCACCAATATTATACTTCTTTAGCTTAGTTCTGGAAAGAAACGCCGAAATATGATCCTTGTTTCAATATAATTTATGCTGCCACCTTTTGTAACTGCAAATTAACCTCATTCAATTTTGCAAATATATAAATTTGTTAAATAGGTAAAATCTGGTTTTCATTTGATTAAATTTTCTTTTAAAATTCCAGATCTGGCTTAATGAGAGTCCCTATCATAGATTCCCATTTACACCTCAAGGATCACCCAAATTATTTTTTCGCTGAAGTGGGTCGCTTATATGACGTCATATACCCCTGGGGGTCGATATAGACCACTTTGGGAATCACTGATGTAAACTATGAAAGAGTTATAAAACTTTTTCTTTACTGTCCAATTCATTAATTTACAATTATTTCGTATTTTTTGCGTTGTATACTAAATAAAGTTTTTTTCCTCAATCTTCTGTTTTATACATGGAACAAAACTTTAATATTTCCCCATACGTTAGTTTAAATTGTATAACTTTTGTAAGCCCTAAGACGAATGGTTTTTAAAATTGATTCTGAATTTTTATTAAAATAATCATTTTCTTAAATTAAGAAAAAATATTTTTCTCGAAACTTGTTTGATTCTCTTCAATCTAGGTTGTGTTAATGTTTGTGTATAATATACAATACGCATATATAGTTTTTTAAAAAAAAATTGTTGTTTCTTTTTTAGCTGCATTGGATATGGTAAGCTGTGTTTATTTGGTTTTCCATCAATTTTCCAAAGATTTTTTCAATTCCTACACTATTAGCTCACACTCTCTATATATTTATTTATTTATCTTGGTGGAATTTTCAATCATTAATAAAATACATTTTAAAGCGCTCAATTGAGCTGAAATTTTAAATACATGATTATTTTGGATGACAATACAATTTTTTAATTATAATTAATAAAAATTAATTGATTAAAACTAATTACTCAAATAATTTACAATGCTACAGCCACGTTGGCATCATTTGACATGACTTAGCGACCACTTTGGCGACTTGTGTCAAAAACTTGAAGAAAAGGTTTTTTCTCACGTTTTAAAGCATTCAGTTGAACTGAAATTTTATATTCCACGATTGTTATGGATGAGAATACGATACTTAAATGATAATTAATAGAAATTAATTAACACTTAATATTGTGATTCTGTCATATGTATGCACATATTTATATTAACTGTAACTATTTACTAAAAAGTAGCTAAAATATAATTTTATTTTGTTGATCTAAGTAGGAATTGACTTAAAATTTTTTTATATTACTTGTTTTATTGTTTGTGTTGGTTTTCACTAGATATAATAAAAATAACAACATCTCGTACTCTTAGTAAAATATGAAAACTCTTGATTCCTGTTAAAGTAAAAAAAAAATTTAGAGAATTGAACTGAACTTTGCAATTTTCAGCCGGGTGAAAGCGACAAGAGAGGACGATTCATTAGGTACTAATTTTATATAGAAACTAATCAAATAAATACGAGTTCATTGTAGCGTGTAATGATTCTCATTCTTTCAAAAATTCAACTTTTAAAGAAATTAAGTCTTGAAAATCAACTAAGAGCAGGCATGCCACGGCGTGCGGCAGCTGTGCGGGGTTCAGGCATAGTGTTGGGTAACGAAAGAATATAAAGACTCCCCCTGCAAAAGGAAGAATGGAGCTTTGGAGCCTCAAGTCAGATCTTACAAAGGATTACAAAACCATTCGTACTTGGTGTCAGTCGGGTTTAGGGGCCTCCGAAATACGGGGGGTGTACGTTACGCCAATGTCGAGTATCATTTTCAATATATGCGGTGGACGGTAAGTTTGAGCTAATCTATTATTTCTATGGAGATAACAAAAAGGACATATTTCTTAATATCAGACCTTATAGCGCATACGAGACTATGTGTAACGTAAAAAAACAAGTGTAATGAGATATTAATTCAAATATCTAGTTCACATTCAAAGTGCGGTAGGAAATCAAAGAAATACGTCAATATAACGTATTTTGCATATTTGTAGCTGACTTACCAAACAAACTTCAACTCGATTTGTTCACGTCTGAGAGCAAAAAAAAAATGTTATTAGCGACGCCCCTTGTAATTCTGAATGATGGGTAAGGGAAGAGGACGACATCTGAGTTGGTAGCCTATACTACAAGTACCGCATCACCATAAATTATTTCGAATGTGACAGTGGATTTACCGCATGTCGCCCGAAACTTCACTTGCAGAAAATCCTGGGATTTACTGAATGTTTGAAATTACATAGTTTTCTGCGTATTGCTAGAAATTCATATTTTTTGTACACTTCTATATTTTTGTATCTTTCTTTCTTTTTTGCACTATTTTTATTGATATTTATTTTAAATTATTTTCTACGCTAGGTTCCCCTATGGCAATGTTTCCTAAACCAAGCTTTAACAAATGAACCAGGCAGGTACCTTAATTCAGTCTGAAAGAGTAGGAATGGACAGTGCCAAATTACAATGTTGTTTCAGAGCGGCCACTATCTACTGTCAACGATTGTGTATTGAAGTATGAATCTTTACACATGCATTTCTTTGTATTATTGCAGTGTATATATATACATATTTGCTTTTGAGAACTTTAACTTTTATGCCATTTTGCCGGGTGCTTTGGAACATTTTGCGGCGTGTTTGGGTTTGGTGATTATATCTATCATATATTTTTTTACATGTCTATTAATAAAACTAATATTATATAAAAAGTGATTTTTTTAAAAACACTTTTGTACCTTAAATATCTTTTGAGTGCATTCAAAGAATAAAATAGAAGGAATCGAGCTACTACCACGAAATTGAACATGTATCTAGTGTACGAGGAGATAAGCAAATGATTGCAAATTCAGAAGAACATATTTTTTTATTTAGAAGATATAGCCTGAAAAGGCTTAAAAATTAGTATGTAGTATATCCACCAGTGGCAGCTATACAAGCCAAAACGCGGCGAGGTATGGAGTCAATGAGATCACCTAGACCTCCTGCGGAAGATCATGTCTAAATCTTTGCAAAGTGGGCAGTTCATTCAGCAGTATTCCGGAACGGCTGAAGTTGCCTTCCAAGCATGTCCCAGACGTACTCTATTGGCGAGAGATATGGTGACCTAGAAGGCCACAGGTGTACGTCATATACTTGAAGACATTGTTGGGAGGGTTTGTACAGTATGTGAACGAGTTGTCTTGCTGATAAAGGGCACCAGGGTGACTTGATAGCATAGGCAGTACAACTCGCGTTAAAATATCGTCCACGTAAGTGCGTGCCGTTAAAAGTGCGTTGAAGGATGACTAGAGGTGATCATGTGTCTCCTCAAATCCCTCCTCACACTGTCACACCTTGTGTAATCGCCGTATGCCTCTCGACAACAAATGTTTAATCGGACTGTTGACCGATTGCCCACGGGGCGTTTCGGGTCATCCCCTGAAACTGAATGGATTCCCTCCGGAGACCACAAGCCCTTATCGGTCAGATTCTAGCTTGCCCAAGGTGGATCCGATCGACACTGCCTATGATGTGGGATCAGTGGTAGGCGTCTTAATGGTGGTCGGCTTCTTATATCTGCGGCCAGTCTTCTCCGAAGGGCCTCTTCTACCACTGGATGTCAGAAGGAAAAATTAAACCCGTTTAGGACTTGGGGGCAGCCCCCGTTAAATTTGAAATTTTTTGTGGGGGCCCCCGGCCCCCAGAATTCTCCCTTTTCAATTTGTTGACAAACCGGAAAAAATATCGCTCTGACTGAGATGGAGACCGACAATCTGCTTCTCTGAGGCCCATTATATGCCCCTTCTCGTCATCTCTAGTCCCAATACCGTCCATCCAAGTCTACAGATTTGTTTGATGGCGCGAGCAATCATGCTTTTAAACTCTCCCAGCTGCGCATCTCAAATGTGCGTAGTACGTGTATCCTTGTCACCTTGGTGTCGGAAAGTTAATCATTAGCATATCTCTTACAGGGCCGTTTTTAACCTCCCCGTGCCCTAGGCACTTCAAATTGTTGTGCTCCCTCCCATTATTTCCAGAGCACCCCTCCCCTTCCTTCAGTTCTTACCTTGCCAGTTTTGGTTCGGGAGGTTTTTTCCCCTCAACTCTCTGACTCTTTTCCTTTTATTTGTCTTTTAAGGGAAGCCCTTTCCCTTTTAACACCACCTATGGACTCGCCGTGTCCCGGACTGGCAACCGACAGCCGTGAGGAAAGAGGGTGATATGGCTTGGTCACTCTGGTTCATTTCTTACCTTTTGGCATCATGGACTCTCCCCCTCCACCATCCTTTTGTAAATAAAAGCAGTAAATTAATACAATCGTATGGAATATACATTTTGTTTCTTATTTTTATCAATTTTTAACTTTATCGCGATATGCTCACCCCCCCCCTCCAAGTACCTTCTGGGGGGTCACGCCTCACTGTTTGAGAAGCGCTGCCATAGAGATTTTATTTCAAATTTTGAGAACAATTTAATAACCGTATACGTGAAACAAAATATGATATGGGAAGAAAAAACCAATGATTTACATTATAATTTAACCGATAGCGAAAGAAGATTTTTTAATTTAGATATAAAATGAAAGAGAATTTGGGGGTTTTAAAAAACAATAGGCGGGTTTACGTTCTCTGTAATTTTAATTTTTTTTTCCCCTTTAACTTTTGCGCCCAAATTCTTGCGTCCTAGGTGTCCAAGCGGAAAACTATCAAAGCACCAAACTACGTTCCTCCGTTTCGTGATAGTAATTGATTTTTCTTAAATTTATATATAATATATATATTTGGGCGATTAATTTTTTTAAGACAGAAATTATTTTTAAAAGGTCTTTTTGTTTTACGTGTATTAAAATTTCTACATTTCAACTTTTTTTAAGACTTATCGATTTTGATATATATGATGGTCGGTTACAGCAAAACTTTTTAAGTTGAATATTATTTTATTACAATGTCATTCACAATATCATGTAAAGTACTAATTTTTTCTTGTTTTTAAATATCTCTTGTATTCATATTTTTGAGGTTATTAAATATTCTTTTATTTTTAAGACCTTTACCTTCCAATGGACTAGTAGTTGGAATGATTTTGATAGATTATGTCAGTATCAACTAGCAGAATCAAAAATGGCTCGATGTTTAAATGAAGGTATGTTTAAAATGTGAAAAAGAACGCTCTTGTTCCATTTTTTAACTGTATTCAAACTTAAATGAATGAAAACATATTTTAGATATGCCTCATATTTATTTTTAAGTACTCTAAACCTGTAGGAGCAATCGTTTTTCTAATATAAATTTGGTTTTAATTTTGTATTCTGGACTTGAATCTAATAATGTAAATTTCGAAGCAGGATTTAAAAACAATAATAAAAAATATTTTTCTATTAGGACTAGATAAGATTAAAATTTAGAAACATGTTAAGTAAAATTTATTAATGGTTCAGTGTTGTATATATTTCGAGTATAATATTTGAATTGGGAATGTAATGTAAATTTTATGTATATTTGATTCTTACTTAAATCTGTATTATAACATTTATTAGAACATAATAAAATGTACTTATAAAGAGTAAAAAAGACACATAAATAGAATTCAAATGTGAATTAATACCAAAATTATTTTAAGTTTAAAAAATATTTTAAAAAGTATAACTATGTCAGGCACACACATTCATATGATCTGAGAGAGACGCATGAGCTCATACTTACGAAATATTTTAAGTGTGAGCTGTGACGGAGCGATGTTGTTTTTTAATCTTTCATGTGCCTTTTTTTGCAATTAAATTTTTAAATTTATGTTACCATAAAATTAATTTTACATCAACTAATTAAAGATGACATATTGGAGAGATGCTTAGGGTTTCTTCATCTAATGCTAAAAAGAACAAGACCCAGGTATGAGTTTTTATTCCAAACTGAAAAATAAAAGTAATTTCATTGAATGCTTCTAAAGCACTTAAGGACATGATGTATTAAACAGGCTCATGCAGAGATGTTTTAAAGCATGGGCAACTGGGCCCAGAGTATCGTCGCGTTTTTGATTCAGCCTCAAAGTCACAAACCGAATAATTTTAATCATCAAATGTTCTTCCCTGACATATTCTCGAAAAATCTGAAAATAGGCTTCCAATTTCGAACTATATACTAACTGGCAATAGTGGCAAGATTGCATTATTATTTTTTTGTTCGTCATCCGTGTTTAGACCTACCACCATACTTATCATTTAGGCGAAAAGTGGCATTCGGTTTGTGCCTAGGTTAGTGAGATTGTGAGTCACGCCCATTTATTTGTTACAGGTGTAACGAACTCCAGACCCGATCTGAAATTCTAGGTGGCAATGCGGAGTGATCCGAGGTACTGCGCCTGCGCGAGTGCCACGCCAGACAGTCGGTGATTACCTCTCGACGAGAGTGGTTGTTAACTCCGCCAGTTGGTTTAGTGTGGATATTTGGATTCCGAGGACTGTCTCGCAACGAGAGAATACTGAAAGCTTCACCAGTGAGCTTTATGAGGAGATAACTCAGTGATTGTCTCTCGAATCTGTGAGCTCTAGCAAGGAGCTTAGCGTGAAAGTTTTTGTATCTGCTGGAGGCAGATGTGTCGGATGCCATCCTGGCACATTCTTTAGTGTTCTTCAAGAAGTCAATCATTCAGTCATCCAATAATAGATGTAAATAGTTCTGTTTGTGTGCCGTCCTTTGTGTTTGTAAATAAACCGTTAAAACATTAATCAAGCTTCATCAATTGACAAGGCTAGGATATTACACGGGTTATCGTTTGTACACAAGGATTTAGAAACACACGTATTCTATATAATACTTACTTAAGGTATCCGACTACGTTCGGAACCGTGATTTTGCAAAAGCGTATAAATGGATAATATTTATGATATTTAGTGTCACTTAGATTAGAAAATGTATATAAAATTGTTTTAACAATAGTATTACAATAAAAAATTATTTAACTACAATATTTTGACAAAAAATGAACATAGAATGACCCATTTTCAAAATATTCTCCTTTTGTGAAAAATGCTTCTATTATAATATTTTGCCTTCTATTATTATAATATTTTGCCTGTATATAGCTCAGACCTCTGTGCAGAGGCTCAACTAGAATTTTTGAAATATATAACTTAGAAGTGGGTTTATCCATGCTTTACGACAACAGAGGGGAGAAATTTTTAAGAAAAAACGCCGAAAATATTTCAATGGGTTGTAACTCTGAAAATAATGTGAATTTTCAAAATTATAGTTGAGCCTCTGTACAGAGGTCTGAGATACATAAAAGGAAAAAATATTATTATAATAGAACATTTTTAAAAGGAGAATATTTTGAAAAGCAATCTAAGTTAATTTTGCCGAAATATGTATTTAAATAAATTTTTGTCAGAATGTCTTTACAACCATTTTATACATGTATTCTAATCTAAGTGACATAAATATCATGAAAAATTTTCCATTTATGGGCCCTTTTAAAATCACGGTTCCAACTTTTTAGAATCGTAGGTTGGGCCTACTTTTACATAGAGTTCCAAGGCCTCAAGAGACCTTAAAACATCCCTGGATGCATGTATTTTAGCTACAAAAAAATTTATATTACGATTGTGAGGCATTTTTTCCATTTGAAAAAAAAAAACCTTCGTATTTTGGTTTTTGTTTTCTAACATTAGACAGAGGTTATACTGTTTGGGTTAAATGATTTTCTTTAAATTACATTTGTAGAAAATGTAACAGTTTCTGATGCATTTTTTATTTCCTTTAGTTGACGAACCCTGTGAGCTGGGTTGTGAGGGTTTGGGCTATTGTACCAACTTCAATTTCCGCCCGACGGAGCTCTTTCGCAGTTGTGACCTACGCTCAGATCGTGCAGCTCAACAAGATGTGGAATCATGGGAAAATGGAGTGATCCATCTGCCCATGATAGAAATACCCGTCCTCAAGATCTCGGAATGCCATTCGGAAGTGTGGAAAGCGATTGCTTGTGCTTTGCAGATAAAACCGTGTCACACTGAAGCACATGTGAATAGGATCTGCAAGTATGTATAACGCAGAATCAGTTCCTTTTTGCTTAAGAACTATATTTTTTTGCGTAAAAAAATTCTTGCAAATATAAAAACACAAACATAATAAAGAAAACATTAAATGTGCGTACATCTTGAAAATTCCCATATGAATTATGTTTTGCTAAGAGTTATTTTTTTTAAGTTTTATTTTTGATAAATGTATTTACATTTTTGTAAAATATTCGTTTGATAGATGTTATACAAATAAATCTTTCTGTTAGACATGTTATTTATTACCTTGGATATATTTTTTTAAAAAATATTCAACTTATCATTAGTTACTTTTATTATTATTAACAAAAAGTATAATTTATGAAGCTATAGTACTTCAAAGTACTTGTATATGCAGTACTTGTTTTTGTAAATGTTAGCAGAATATATGAAACAATGAATCTGAAGATAGATTTAAAATTATTTTTTTATTATTTTAAAAGGTGCTAATTTTACCTCACCTCTCTCTCTATATATATAAGGGATATCATGAAGTTTAATAAATATTACTAAGAAATAATCGAGATATAAACTTAATTTGTATACTTAAGACTTCTCTACCTTGTCTCCATCCAGAGTATTAGATTTCTTTCTGCGTTTCTGTGTCTTTTGAAGGCAGTCAATATAGAAGTTAGCAGATTGCAACGAAAACCGTTGTTCTACTTCTTGAAGGGCGTCATTTGTGTAGTCAAATATCCGATTCTGCGGTGGATTTTTTTAAAATTCTGGAACAAAAAAAAGTTACTTGTTACGAATCTGCAGAATAGGACGGATTTGGAAAAAATTCAAAACCTCATCGCTTTGATTCTTCAACTGCACATCGAGCAGATGCATTGTTAGCAAGAAAACGGACTTGCTGTGGTGATCATACCATGTTTCTTGGTAAGAGCATTGCGCAATTTCTCAGCAGTGTGCAGTAATAGACATGAGTGATAATCTGACCCTTCTCCGAATAATCTGTTCATTTGATTCAAAGGCAGTCTCAAAGAAAGGACTACATGATCCCCCTGTAGACAAAGGCCCCTTAGCCTTCTTAGTCGCTATGCTTCCACTCCTTGCTCTTTTCTTTAGTCTCTGGATCATATGCAAAGACCAAGATTAATCCATAGTCACATGGGGACAAACAAGATAATCTTCCTCTTGCAACAGAAGATTCAACATCTCCTTTGACAAATCGGGCTGTGTTTACCCTTGAAAAGGAATCAGTAATCGCAGTTGAGTAATGTACATCCCCGTATTGCGGGGAGGGATGGCAAAGCCTGATTAACGCCAAGTACGTACCCTTTGTAAGAGCCGGCTTGGGGCCCAAAACCTGACTTTGCAAGGGGGCCCTAATATTTTCGTTACGCCACTGAGTAATCTTGAAAAGCAACGTGCTAACGCCTTTGACATGCTCAATTCTAAATGAATAATTTTTCCACATATTGCCATAAATAAGATCAAATTCATGATCATTTTGATCAGGGGTTGGTAGACTTTTTCAGGGTACAGGCTACTTTTAACTTTTTCAAGGTCTTGCGGTTCACCAATTTTCCAGTCTAGCTGTCATCGGTATTCTATAAATATGTTTCTTTTTGTGTACACGTCTTAGGTCATAATAAAGGTGGTCCCTAAAAAGATCTTGGCGGTCCATAGGTCGATCGCGATCGACTTAATACTTACCCCTGATTTTGATTGTTGCTCGTCGGTCTGATAGCACAAAGTTCTCTACTTTCATCACTAGGATAACATCACATGTGAATGATGGTTCTGGATCGTCTGTAAGTGAGGTACAAGTAGCCTGTTTGAAGGTTCCTTTTCCCCCCTCACAACAATGTCATATGATGGGTTATCGTTTCCATAAACCGCCATCATTTCATCGTAGATTTTTCGGGCATAGTAACTTTTTAAATGAAAGAACTTAATTAACCTGCGAACCTCTACCTTCTCACATTGCAGATTATTTTAGTTACTGAAACAAAACCAATTAATACTTAAAACTGTAATTTACAACATTATATACATAACAGTCATTTGATATGTAGAATAAGTTTTATGCAAAAAGCTCTACTATTTCTTAGTAATAATTACAACTTTGCATGTATCATTTTCTTTAAAATCATATACGACTTTTACCTTTGAAAGTATACGGAACAAGAATTTGTAAACTGGAAAAAATAGGTTGACCGTGAAGAAATAAAATTATATTTTGAGTAATTGCGAAAAAAAAAAAAACGTTAATGACATAAAACAATATGTACTAAATATAGTGACAAAATTTACTTGTTTGGAGAATTGTTATAGGTAATACATATTTATTTATAACTCTTACAATTTTTCATTACCTTCAATTTCACTGTCGTATTTTAATATATTAGATTCTTTTTAACTTTAAAATATGAACCTATATAATTTTTTTTAAATGTATTTACAAGAAATTTTCCTTTTTTATACATTTTTGTGTCTAAAAAGTACTTGGATATAACTTATTGAAAATTATGCCCGCACATTATAAATGAAATTTCGGTGGATTAAACAAAACTTTTTTCGTTGTATTTTTGATTTTAATTTTTAAATATATGACAACATATTTACATGATTCAAATAATTTATTATGAATACATTTATGGGTGTGTGAGAGTGGAAAGTTGATAAACCATTATTGGAAAATAGAAGTTAGATATTTGAGCAATTGACATTTAACTTCTTATGGTGATTGTATAGACATTCCGCCTGTGCGCGGACGAACAGGCTGAACATAATCAGAAATAAAACTGTTGAATTGTTATCCTCTGCAAAAGCTTGATACTCCCTGCATTCTTGGAGCTCCATAAACTTTAAGTGGGGACTCTGATTTGATTAAGACCAAAATATTTAAACCTTTATGGGGGTACCCAAACTTTTTTAGGATTTTATCTTAACTGTAGTTTTTTTTTTTAAAATCACGTTATATATTCATTTATTAACTACTTCAATTTAATAATTTTGGGGTCATTAAACCGTTACGTAAAATAAGTACTCATATATTTACTATGACATTTCTTGCTTAGGGCTGATTGTATAGACATCCTTACCAAATGTGTGGACCGCAGCAGGTTGAAACATAATCAGAATCCCATAACACTGTGTGAAATTTTATCACCGCCTGGCAACGATACTCCATGCATATCTTTAGCTCCATATCTAAGTGAGACTCAATTTCTTAAGACCAATATTTACATGTTATGCATACTAAACTTCTTATATATACTTAAACCATGTCAGTTGTTTTTTTTTATAAAACTCCGTTAATGTTATTATTTCTGCTTCAGTTTAATGAGTCACTCAAACGAAAAAAACTCATTCTAATTTTATTTTAAGAATGCAATACTTTTAATCTTTCATTGTTTATTTCGGACGATTTTTCAATCATTATTTCACCTAAAAAAATACCGTAAATGTTAAACAACCAGTGTTATCACATCTCGACCCCTCTCCCATTTATATTGTGAAGTAATACATGCTGCATTTTATACATTATGCTGTAATCCTCTAATTCATTAAGCGACGAAATTCCATCTCCATGGTTATCAATTCTGGGAATGCCTATAGCTAGGAACGTCTTAAGGCTTGGGCTAACTGGGCAAGGGCCCAAGGCTTCGCTCTCGGTGAGAGCCTCGTTTCGTTCTTGACTCTGTCTTAATAAGATCATAATCCGGATCATTTTAATGGTCAAATGTTATTCCTGGACATATTCTCCGAAAAACATGGACTGGCCGCGGTAGCCTAGTGGTCAAGGTATCGGATCGTGGCTGGCTTGTCACGAGTTCGAGCCCAGTACCACTATAGACCCGCCGTGCAGGGGAGCGATGCACGTTAAATCTACCGATAGCTCAAACGTCCTCCCGTTGGTCTGGTGTGATAGTTAGGAGAGGGGGTGCCAAATCAGGCGTCGTCCTCGTTACTTGCCCATAGTTCAAATTACGATGTCCGTCGCCAAAAGCCTCGTGTAGCTGAACAGTGCGACGTTAGAAAAACTTGGAATTTCAAACTGCATTTCAACTGGCAAAAGTGGTAAGACTGTATTATTATATGATGACCATTGTCAATGTTTAAGCCTATGCCTTTTTAATAAACAATCATCCAACTCATTTAGTCGAAATGAGGCTGTTTCTCGAGCCTGTTTGTGAGTCGTACACATTCATTTGTTTAAATTTACGTTTGTACTAGTATTTGACAAAGCATGCTATATACTGTCTACTTTTAAGGATCACAGGTAGGGCCTACTTTTGCTTTGGGCCCAGGGCCTCAAAAAGTCTTAAGACGTTCCTGCCTATGGCACCCAATATGTTATGACAGAATGTTGTGGTGGGAGTAACTTTTTACTGCCTCATGTTACGTGTTGGAAAAAGACTGCTTTTTAACTAGCTGATTGTTCTTTCATAAGAAACACCAACAATGTGTTTGATATTATTATTCTTTAAGAACAGAAATTAGTTCCCACGTTAATTGAATGTAGTTTTTCTTTCGAACTAAGTTTTAACAGGCAAATGAAGAAAGGTTCTGGGCCATAGTCCCACATCAAGTTAACTAGGCCAATATTGGAGATCGGAAGAAATTACAGATATTTTAGTTAATTTAGTTCTGTTTAATATTCTGATAGGATAGATGAACATAAAGTTCTGGAGGAAGCACAATATTTTTAGTACAATATAAAAAATGTAACTTGAAACTCAAAGAAACTTGTTGCATAAAATGTATACTAATAAATGTTGTCTGAACTGCTTTGTTTGAAGAAAAGTGGCGAAATATTATATTTCGACATTTACGGTTATTTCTCGTAACAAATTTACAAAATTATTTCATGAGATCTTAAGTAAATAAATGGGAAACCTTTATCTATCCTGAGTACCGGTTTCTAATATCCCTCAGTGACTGAAGTTTTTTTCTCCAATATTTTTATCATTGCAAAGTTGTTATTGATCGAAAATAAGTTAAACGTAATTCCATACAAGAACGGTTTAAAAATATTTGAAATTATTTGTGGAGAATTAAAAAAAAAAATTGCTAAATAATTATGTGTCATATAGAGAGAGATATATGAAAAATATAAAATACATCTAAGACCATGGAAGAATAAATAATGAAAACAAAATACAAACATACTAAATATTTAAAAGGAAAGAAAAATAATATTATCAAACGAAAATTAAAAAAGCCTAGCGATTCAAAAAGCAATTTTGGGCATAAGACCGAATAAATGAGGTTTAAAAAGTTTGATGGTGCCAAACTTCCTCCTTTGCTCCTTTCCCCAACAGGAAATTTAAAATTACTGTATTTTAAAGTTAACAGAACACATTAATGCAAATTACAACATGTATATATATCAGATGAAGTTTTCTTAAGTACAGTAAGACCCCGCTTAACTGTTCCGCTTAGCGCTGTTTCGCGATTTATCGCTATTTTATTTTAATTGTGGGATTCCCCGAAATTGCACGAAGCATTAGGCTTCCCGATATCCAAAGCAGTTTATCTGTATTTCTTCTTTCCTGTGAAGTTATACGAACGTATTTTTATTGTTTCAAACATTTGTTGACGTTATTGTAAGTATAAATTTATGTAATATAACGATTGCTATATTGGCAAATATTATGATTTCTAGTTTTTATCATGGGTGATAATAAAAAAACACGAAAATAGAGCAACAAGAAAAAGCATTTTCACTTGAAACTAAAATGCAAGTGATTAGAAGATTACAGACTGGTGAATGTCAATATCAAATTGGTGCTGCAATGAATTTGGCAACTTCAACAATAAGGACCATTCTTAAGAATAAAGAAAAAATACTGTCATTGGCAACTACAACTACAACAAGCTCTGCAACTAGAATTACCCGTTCTAGAAATAATAAAATAGAGGAAATGGAAAAACGACTTTCTATATGAACTAACGACGAAATTGAACGCAATATGCCATTAAACCAAGACTTAGAATTTTATTTACTTTTATATGTATATTCGTTTATTATATTTCTATATTTGTAAGAAATAAATTTTTGTTTTTTTTGTTATAAAAAACATAATTAATAAATTTAATGGTAAAATACCTGACCAATTTTCTACCTCTATCTTCCCCTAACCCCATTATTTACATGATGAGATAATCTCGTTTAACGCTGTTTCATATTACGCTCTACTTTGATGGAACGTATACCCCGCGTTAAGCGGGGTCTTACTGTACCTATTTGGAAGTTTTACTCCTGAAATTAAATATACAGAAGTCTTAAGTTTCTAATACATCAAAAAAACTAATACAAAATCAACCATTGCCCATGAAATATGATTAGTAATAAAATGTTTGTTACATTCGAGAAGATATATGGGAAAATATATTAAAAAATAGCAATAGGACTTGGCATTTTCAAATATTGTTATTTTTCAACTCAAATGTAAAATTCTAATGTATTATGTGTCTTGATTTGTACAGTTCAAAGCGAGCATGTCCTCACAGCATTAGAAATCACTCATCCGTGCAAACCCAACAAATGTGACCAGCATGATGTATGTATGGTGGATCGAAATTGCTTGTCAAATCAAAAGTGCAGCCCGTATACTTGCATCCCAGGTAAAGAATCGACAGTATTTTCTTTATATTCACGCTTGTCTATCAAAAAAGGAACTGTACAAATGTGTATACAGATTAAAATCTTTAAATAATTATTATTATTTTTTCAAAATAATATAATTCTTCAATTAAAAATTAATTTAATTTCAGAAGGACTTAAACTTAATGTGCAAGCATGGAAAAATATTTCTTATAAAAAAACGCGCCCTAAAATTTTAACAAGATCAGAAGATTTGTTAAGATGTGAATTTCAAGAGTCACATAAGAACTTGAAAAACCAGAAAAAGGAAAGGAAAATAACATTTTTTTTGTCAATACCAATAAATATATCGGATAGCAGTTCATCTCAAAACGACTTCATCAGTCGAAAATCTTCATAGAATTCAACCTTAACAGATTTATAGATTTTGGTAGTGGGAACCGTGCTTTCGACTTATCACGCAGTAAACAAATGCTCCTAAGTATCGTTAAGTAGTGACGAATAATTAATAATTATTTTTAATTTAAGGTATCCGACTACGTTCGGTACCGTGATTTTGCAAAAGCGTATAAACGGATAATATTTAGTGTCACTTAGATTAGAAATGTATATAAAATTGTTTTAATAGTATTACAATAAAAAATTATTTAAGTACACTATTTTGACAAAAAATGAACATACAATGACCCATTTTCAAAATGTTCTCCTTTTGTAAAAATGCTTCTATTATAATAATACTTTGTCTGTATATAACTCAGACCTCAGTACAGAGTCTCTACTAGAAGTTTTGAAATATATAACTTAGAAGTGGGAAAGGTATCCGACTACGTTCGGTACCGTGATTTTGCAAAAGCATATAAACGGATAATATTTAGTGTCACTTAGATTACAAAATGTATATAAAATTGTTTTAATAGTATTACAGAAAAAAGTTTTTTAAGTACAATATTTTTGACAAAATGAACATACAATGACCCATTTTCAAAATGTTTCTCCTTTTGTGAAAATGCTTCTATTATAATAATACTTTTGACTGTATATAACTCAGACTCTGTACAGAGTCTCTACTAGAAGTTTTGAAATTATAACTTAGAAGTGGGGTTTTTATTCATGTTTTACGACAACAGAGGGAGAAATTTAAAAAAAAACGCCGATATATTTCAATGGGTTGTAACTCTGAAAATAATGTGAAGTTTTTAAAATCATAGTTGAGCTTCTGTACAGAGTCCTGAAGCTATATACAGGCAAAATATTATTATAATAGAAGCATTTTCCTGAAATTTTGAAAAGGTTGATCAGTATAATTTTTGCCAAATATTTATTTAAATAATTTTGTCAAAATCCTAAGACAATTTTATACATGTAGTCTAATCTAAGTGACACTAAATTTCGTGAAAAGTATCCATTTATGCGCTTTTTTAAAATCACGGTTCCGAACGTAGTCGGATACCTTAAAGTTTGTATCTATCATTCCTATCCTTTTCTGCTTTGATTTAACTTATAAATAAAATATGCATCAATTTAAATAAATAAGTTATAAATTTAGGTGAACAAGTTTATTTTAAATACATTAATGTAAGAATACACATTTCTAAAAACGTATACAGTTCATCCATCAATTTTTTTACACAGTTTTTCCGAATGAAATAATTTTTTATTTCATTCAACATTTTTTTTTTTTGATAACGTGGACATATCTTCTCTTACAAATCGAATCTTTTTACGCAATTTTTCGGGGAACATGTTTACCGTGTAAAAAAGTGTTAGGTGTATTTTCGCCCACAAAATATTTGCAATTTACTTTAATTACGAGCTCTGGTATATATCGCCACGAAATACTAAAAAGCCTTCGACTCAGTTGTAAGCACAATTTATGCCATCCTGTTCTTAGTAATTGTAGTAAAATGGCTTGAATTTTTTTGTTTTTACATGATCAATTCTAACTTGTAGGTTGTCGAATGGGAGATGTATCGCAGCTCATAGTTCCTCGCAACTCTTTCGTTCGTGTTCCTAGCAAAACACGTGGACCTCAATGCCACATGGTATGTTATTGTAACCAAGATAATGAAATAGAAGACTGTATGACTCCATCTTGCATAATGACAGATCCTTGTTGGCATGAAGGCAAAAGATATGGTAAGTAATGATTAAAATTTGTCAATATAAATAGAGCATTTTTACATAAATATTTTAATATTAATATAGTTAAATGGAAGACTTTATACTTGAAGTGTGATTTAATTTGATTTTTTAATTTACGTCACGTGAGTGATTGAATATTAACGTCGCACTGTTCAGCTACACGAGGGCTTTTAACGACGGACCACGTAATTTTGAACCATGGTCAAGTAACGAGGAAGACACAGGCGGGACCCCTTCTAACTACACACACCACGGCGGAGGACGTTTCGCTCGACAGATTTAACGTGCATCGCTGTCCTACACGGCGGGACTTATGACATGCCTGCCATGAACCGATACATTGACCACTGGACTACCGCAGCCCCTTAATTTACGTCGCACTGTGAAGCATTACAAAGGCTATTGGCGACGGACCTTGTAATTTTAAACCTCAGTCAAGTGATGAGGAATACATTTGTGTCACTGGCGTAGCTGGCTCTAAGGGGGCCCTGTATCAACGTTCCTTCGGGGCCCTTTTTTAGATATAGGGGAGCCCTATTAGTGAGACTATAGTTACATATGTTGGGGCCCCGTATCATTGATACGGTGGTAGCCCCTGATTTGAGTCCTCATCATCTCATCACTCCGCTTCAACGTGTGGATTTAGAGCCTCGAGAGATTTAACTCTCTACACTGCGAATCTTCTCACGTTGTAAGTTTCGAACCTGCGATTCGACAACGCCCGCCAAGTTTGCGACCGTAACAACTCGTCTACTACGGCCACCTGTGCCGGTTTATCCATTGACGTAAGGACCCGGATAAACTCGACTTAATCAGGTTTCTGGTGATAAATTTCGATCTGCCAGTGCCAAGGGAGCATGTTTAATTCGGCTAAATTAGCTTAAATCGGCACTGATGGCTACTACATGAATTGCGTAATAATTCGCTACGAACTATATTTTCAATACCGGCTCGTAATGTTTAAGAGAGGTATTTATATATTGAGTTATATGTACATATAGGGAGGGACTGTATAATTATGGTTTCAAAAACAAAAGACTATGTCCTGGACAAACCCCTTGTACTCATTTAACTTGTAATAGAATAATGAACAGTACAAGCAGCAAAATGGATTTCTAAAACTGGGGAAAGTATGGTATTTTCGATTAATATTATATCAACATGGCTCCCATTCACTGTTAACGACGAAAATTAATTGCTGACAACTTAAAACTATCAACTTGTCGAATATACCAGACTTATGTTGAAACACGGTATTCAATTCAGCCATAAATCCTATTGTAACGTTTGGTTAGATTAATTGTAGAGCGTGAGAGCTCAGAAATTAATTGGTTTATTAACGTCTCAGCTATTACATACAATATATTTACATTGTAAATAGAAGTTATTCATACAATGGGTTTTTTCAATACTACGGGATATGATATTTGTGAGGAAGGAAGTAAACACAACCGATCTTCTTAGTGTATTTTCAAACGGACTTCTTACACTCTGTTGGGGAGGGGCGACACCTTAAATTACACTCAGGGGCTCGCACGTGTGTCCAGCCGTTGGGTTTAACTTAGCCATCGGTTGAAGGGAGCGAAGTCAGATGAAAAGACCCCGCTATATGTAGGCGTGCACGTGTCGATGTGAACTATGTCATGCTATCGGTATAAAAAAGTCGATTTTTCAGCTGTCGGGGCTGAAAACGTTACACTATCTTCATCAAAGGTTTTTCTACACATGTTACTTTATATTAATCTATTTGGGCATATTTACTAAATTCGAACCATATATTAGATTGGGGAAGTAATCCATTATTTGTGCATGAAGTTCCAGACTTTATTTAACATGGTTTGGATTGTCTTATTTGGGTCAAATATGCACCGTTTTGTTGTTTAATTTACTGCCATTTTAAAGGTAGCTTCATAATGCATCTCTGATAGAAGTCTTGGCCTTTATTGGGGAAAAATTCTAGTAATCAATTTTCACAATCTTCTCTTGATCCCAATTTCTTATCACTCAGGAAGTTTTGCAATGCGAGAAAAAGGTGGTAATCGCTTGGTGACAGGTCCGGACTATATGGTGGAAGCATTAAAACTTCCTAACCAAGCTCCCAGAGTTTCTGGCGAGTCACTACAGACTCGTGTGGTCTGACGTTGTCCTGATGGAACACAACACCTCTTCTGTTGGCCCATTCTGGTCAATCGCTAGCTTCAAATGGTCCAGTTGTTGACAGTAGAGATCTGAATTTAGTGTTTGACCATATGGAAGCTACTCATAGTAAATTATTCCTTTCCAGTCCCACCAAATACACATTAAAACCTTCCTGGCCGTTAGTCCTGGTTTGGCCACCGTTTGAGCTGCTTCACCGCACTTTGACCACGATCGTTTTCGCACATTATTGTCGTATGTGTATTTCTCATCTCCAGTCAACATTCGTTTAAGAAATGGGTCGATTTCGTTCCGTTTGGCCAAAGCTTCGCAGATGGAAATTAGATCTATCATGTTTTTTGGTGTGTCACCCAAACATCGAGCTTCGTATTGAATCCGACTTTGAGCAAATGGTTTAAAATTGTTTTATGGTAGATCTTTAGCTCCTGAGCGTTGCTATGAGTACTAACATGCCGATCAACTTCGATTACTTGTGATTTTATCGACGACGGGCCTGCCTGTGTGAGGTGCATCTTTAACATCAAATACCTGAACGGAATCGACGAAACCAAAATTGCACGTTATTAGCTGTTATATTATTGGCACCATAAACACCATTCACAATTCCAGCCGCCTGGCTTGCATTTTCGCCTTTATCAGAGAAAAACTGAAATGTACCGAATTTTCTCTTTGTTGACACACACACTTCCATTTTTAACACCCTATAACTCACAACTTAATTTACCAAACAAAAAAAGCAAAATAATTTTTTTAGTGTGAAATGTCACCTTGACAACGTGCATAATTTTGAAATTGTTTGATCGATACTTCACGCGATATCGACCCTACAGCCATCGTACGAAAAAATAATGGATTTCTTCCCCAACCTTGTATATATATATATACAAGTCGTTTATAAAAGACAATGTGAAATTTTTTTTGCAATTTTTATTATTTCTATGACAGTGAGTCCTCTCCTATCTTCCTCAAAAGTGATTCACAAGACTATTAACAAAATGCAATCAAGGTCAGAAAAGGATAAGGGTCGCTTATAATAAAAAAAAGACAGTTTTTAGAAAAATTATTAAGCTAATGTTACTTATATATATTATTGGGGTAAAATCTTCATGAAGGATTTTTAAAGTAGTAATGGAATAGAATTTTCACACACAGTTAAATTAAAATCATTTTGGAAATATATATAAGTAATTAAATTAACATTTTATTAACTCGAATGGCTATTATATGCATGTAGATCAACTGTGTGAGTCTTTATCTTTACAAAACGAATTTCAAACCTAAATACAGTAGAAAATCACATAGGTAAATCACCGGGGTCGTAGCTACCGCCGTATTAATGATACGGGGCCCCAACATATGTTAGCAAAAAATCGTAACATATTACGGGGCCCCTCAAAAAAGGGAGTCTAAGAAATTTTGGTACATGGCCCACTTAGGACTAGCTACGCTAGTGTACCTAAGATAAATTTCAAATTCGATAGATGGTAACAGTTGTTTTGTGAAAATACTGAAACTTCCATAGAATAATTTTCCATGTCTGATGTACCTTTTGTGTATTGTCTGGCTCTTGATTTATAATTCAAATTTACAGTAGTCCATTGTAATTATTACACATGTATAAATTTTAAAAAATAATAATTGAACAATATCAAAAAATATATTAGAAATCGTGCATGTAATTTAATGTGGATATAGTTATAACGTAATTTATAGCATCTGCAAATTATATGCTTTTGTTTTGGAAACCTCTCTCTTTCTCTATACAGACAATGTTAAATTGGCTGTTTTCTATGTACTTTTTCTCAAAATCTGTTATATGTACATGCTTGAAGTTTTTCATACAATTAAAATACACCTCTCTCATACTAAAATGAGTTTTTAGCTAATTTTGAATTTTTTAATAAATTATGAAATATTTTATCAATCATTGCGAAATTTGACCCATTTTTCACTTTAAAAAATTGTAAAAAATACATTTTTGGGTTTTTTAACAAAAAACTCATTTCAGTATATATTAGACATCATTATAAATACTTCATAAAAAATTTACATACCTGAGAACAGTAGTGTCACAGAAAAGGTACATCGCACATTACAGTGAGATTTCTAATCGGCTAGGAAATAAAAAAATAAAAGATACATGTTTTGGTTTGTATCAGACGTTACACTTTTAAGAAAAAAACGAAGTACTTCGTTTACATTTTTCGCCATTAAAATGGGCGTGGCCCAGATTCAACGATTATTTAAAAATAGGTTTTAAGGGCTTATAAATATCCTGGAGGTTAAAGTAAAGTATTTTTAGAAATGTTAAAATCTATACAATTTGAAAATGTAAAAATCTCAAATTGTTAAAAAAATAAGATTTTAACTTTCCAACACCCCTTAAATATTTATGTAATATGATTAATGCTAAACATCTATTTACTGTAAGTAATACACATAAAAATTACAAGAAAATGAAAAAGAACAACTTCATTGAAATTATTTCTTTATTTTATTTATTGCATTTTAAATAAATTTCAATAAAAAAATTCATGGCATTTATTATTTCAGTATTGTTTTAATCAAAAATTTTCATTTAAAATGATAAGGAATTAATATTATTTATTAGTAATAAAAATCTTTTTTTTTTCACCTAATTTTAGTTTTCTAATGTTACAACACATTTTTACCTTTTCACTATTTTATCTTTACAGATCACAACACCATGTTTCTGGTAGGATGCAAGACTTGTTTCTGCTATGATGGCGAAATAACATGCTCGCCAAAGCATTGTGGTTCAGGTATTTTCAATTTGAATAATCCATAAGTAAAAATATTTTGTTTCTTGATTCACTTTAATTGAATTAGATTTTCATTTAAAACAACAAAAAAAGGAAAATTAGTTATAGATGAGGATTTTTTGATTAAAAATTTATTTCACAAGTATAAAAATGTTTATTTTATTACAATTAGCAGTGTATTAACACATTTCATTTCATTATTAATACATTAAAAATGAAAAATTATACCTAGCTATATTATAATCATGTAAAAAAGTAAATAAAAAAATATTTCATTTAAAATTTCATACAGTGGTGCAAAACTCTTAAAATGTTACAAATAGAAATATATATAATTATTCCCACCGAATATATATAGACGTGGACCAAAAAATTTAGTAAAAGTCTGATTAAAAGCCATAAATATGCTGTACACATAAAAGTTAAAGAATTGCCTAAATAATGAATGAGTATTAGGAATATATACAAGAGTTAGAAAAATTTTTACAGATATTTTTGGATTATATTAAAATTCTATCATTGCTTTTTCTCTGGGGATATTCATCATCTTTAATATTAAGAATTCTTAATGCTTATTTGTTTTTATATTGTTATTTTATAATTTAGGACTACCCTGCAATTGCCAGGATCACTATGTTCCTGTGTGTGGTGCAAATGGTAAAACATATCCCAGTGCATGCCTAGCAAGGTAAGCTAAACAGAGTCTGTTTTTCTGTTCACATGATTTTGTGAGGCTAAATCAAGTATACATTATTCCAATACCTCTAATTTTTCATCTAAGATCTGCAATTTCATTAATGCATGCTAATTAGTATCTTTTACATTTAAATGTTTTTATTTAGCTTTTTTCATAGATATCCATAGCACCTATAAGAAAAACCTAAGGATTTCTTTCGAGACTCATAGACATTTTGCAAATGATATCTACGGAAAATAGGTGGTCTAAATATCCATTATGCTAAACAATAACCTAAAGGCCCAAAAGAAAAAATTTTATACTCTTTCATTTTACTTGATTAATAGAGCAAAAAGAAAGAAAACAAGTGAGATAAAAATTAAGTCAATTCCTACTTAGGTCAACAAAAAAATTTTTTTTTATTTCAATTATTTTTTATTTAATAGCTCAATGAATATAAATATGTATATACATATGGCAGAATCACAATATTAAGTGACAAAATAGGAAGCAATTTTCCATTTTCCTTTCTATATATGGTGTTGGACTATTTTTTGTCTGTTACTATTTACTCATTAATGAAATTTAATTATTCTAATAAAATAGTATAGTAAATAAATTATAGTTTAAAAAAAACGCTTTTATAGTGAATTAAACTAAAAAGTAAAAAAATAATTCTTAATATAAGTATAAAATGATTAACAAGAAAATAAATGTCGTGGTAAAAGCGAGGGGCGCTCTATACTAATTGTTATAATTTCTTACTAGTTCTATTCCGAAATGCTGAGTTAGTGTAAAAATGTAGTACAAAGCACACCCCACGTTTTTACCACAATGACATTAATTTTCTCGTTAATTATTTTATTCTTATATTAAGTTATTTTTTTACTTTTTAGTTCGATTCACTATAAAAGTGTGTTTTTTTTTAGTTTTTAAAACTATAATTTATTCTTTGTTGAATTTATCCTTGAGTTTGATATTTGGAGCCGGAATTAGTCTTGCTCTTCAATGCATATTAATTAACGGGTATGAAGGGTATTTATTCTCTCCGTTTAAGGGGCCTCGGATGAGTCCCATGTTGTTATATTTCAAAGATACCGTCTCTATAGATACAGTGCAACTAATAAAAGTGTGTTAAGAAGAAATATTAAATGTCAATCATATTATCACCTTTTAAACGTATTGCTATAATGTTAATTCGTATCATCACTCCTAAACGTATTGCTTTATAAAAATAAAAATATTTAACAGTTAGAACATAAATTATTTTTATTCACATGCACAATTCTTTTTTTTTTTAATTTTCGTTTTCAGAAAAACTAAACTTATATTATGATAAGAACATAAAGAACTTTTTTTCGTTTTATTTATATTAACCAGAAACCTATTTGCGGTTTTAGGCTTGCACTTCAATCTTTTAGTCGCTAAATCTAGAATTATTCGCCAAATCTGGAAATAGCATCTGAAAATGGTTTATGCAATTACTCGCCAAATCTGGAAACGATATAATGAATTAGTCGCCAAATCTAGAAATCCTTCAAATCCTTTTTTTTTTTTTGAGGATCTTGATCAGGACAATGAAACAAAATTATGAAATTACCGTATTGTCATCGGTCTTTGACAAGTGTGAAAAATTTCGAATTCATCTGACCTTTTAAAGTGGGTAAAAATCGAGTTCAAAGATTCCATTACTTACAAGTGAAACTTATAAAAACATGTTAAAAAGAATCACAGTCTCAGAAATTAAGCTATCCCAGGTGGGATTCGAATCCACGACCTTTGGATTAGAGGTCCAACGCACTACCCGTTGCACTACAGGGACACAACGGAAGAATTTCTTTTCAATATATGCTGTTGGACTATTATTTTTGTTTGTTACTATTTATTCATTTCTGAATTTAATTAATGAATTAATATTTGAAAAAACTGTATTAACATTATCCACTACAAGTTAAAAAAAAAATGTGTTTGAACTTCAATGGATGAATAGAAAGTATTTTATTAATGGTTGAAAATTTGAACAAGATATATATAGGGAGAGAGCGAACTAATAGTAGGAATTGAAAAAAGGGGGAAAGGAAGATATCACTAATGTCTTTAAGTCCCTTAAGCATTGGTATAATCCTAACAATTTCAGAAGTTGACCAAAAATCTTCAACCATCAAATATATCAATGATAATAGCTGAATATTGAATCACAAGATTTCTTGCTTATTTATTTATTATTATACTGATACTTTTATGTTATGTGCCTGAATGAAAATTTAACAAAATTTCACATTATTATTAAAAATATAATTTCATTCAATAATTGCTTTAAAAATCCTTATTCTGAAAAAGAGAAATGTTTTTTTAATGAAAAAGGAATTTACTCTGACTTTTTGCTAAGCCTTAGTTTTCATTAACCTGAATTTAATTTTATCGTAAATTTATATAAATAAACTTTGCACAAAATTAAGATTTTCTTCATCAATATTGGATTATCCTTATAAAATTATCTATTTTATAAAATATCTTGTCATCACATTACAAAGTTGAAAGCTTTTATTTTGACCAACTTCTTATGTTGCATTGTGTGTGATTATCTAACAGTTTTTGAATTGGGTTAATTGTTTTTATTTTGAATGCATAATATGACAGTGTTCCATGATTATTACCAACTGTGAAAATGATTTCAGGTGTGTTGGATTAACTGATGATCAGTTTGAGTTTGGTGCTTGCTATGATTCGGATCCATGTAGTCCAAATTCATGCCATCCTTATCATAGGTAAAGTTAAATATTTAGAAATAGTTTGACATTTTAAATAAAAAAAATGACATTTAAAATAAAAAAATGACATTCAAACTTTTTTTCTTTGTACTTTAGATGCATTCCAAAAAAGAGAGTATGTTTAAGTATCAGACACAGAAGTTGTAAGCAATATGACTGTGGTGAGTTAAGGTTTTTTTTAAAATAAAAATAGTATATATTTTCTTGTTAATGTTCTATCACCTGGTATTTTTTTATTTAGGCATATTTTCTTGAGATTAGGTGATGACCCTAATTTAGTTTGGTTTCTTTCTTAGCAATAATTTTGTTAATTCTTTGCTGTATGAAAGAAATTGCTAAAAAAAACTTCAAGAAATTAAAACAGAAGTTTTATTAAGCGTTGTTATGTTGAGCTAAAGAAACATGTGTTAATTTGGGATGGAGAATATGTGATATGACAGAAACTTTGACAGAAAAGTACTAAATTTTATTTAATTATAAAGTTCAAAACATACACATTTATATCCTTCTTACACTGATCATATTAATTACATTGTATATAAAATAACCAGTATGTTTGTTAATTTAATCTGTTACTATAATTAAAAAATTTAGATTTGTTTTTATTTATATGTTTGAATGTATATTTCTTTTTCAACAATGTATCATATTTTTAGTTAGAATATTTTTTCTATTATGAGTACAGTCTAAAATTCTATCATAAATTATTCATTCATAGAAATTATTATTAATATAACTAATACATTAAAAAAAACTGATCAGACTAAATTTAAGTACATTATTTTTCAGTTGACATGCAGCACAATTGTAATCAGCTTCCAAATTCACCAGTCTGTGATACAGATAATTTTGAACATAAAAATATATGTTGGATGTTACAAAGAAGAAAAGTGTTAGCATATTATGGGAAATGCATGGTAGGATTTCTAATCTTTTTTTCTCTCTCTTCATTACATTAATTCGAAACAATTAAATTTTATTGCCTTTCACATATGAAATAAACATTTATAATATTCCTTTCATTTTCAACATTTTAAACACACAATAAACAGAAAAAATTTTCTGTTAGTAGATAGTTTTCTATAAATCTTCTTTAATGACTAAACATTAATAAAGAGTTTAAAAATCCATCTCATATATTTATTTCAAATAAATAGTGCATTACTGTTACAATTATAAATTATACTAAAGTTTGATTCTTGACTATGAAAGGAATAATTTAGAGAGCATGTTAGAAAGAAGTGTTGTTTTGTGTGTTAAAAGTATGTGTTGTTTTAACTCTGAATGACTTTAATGCCACTTCACATGTAGAATTAAAATGAAGAATAACACTAAATTGTAGAACTTTTTAAAGCCTTAGGGCTCATAAGGTTAGCAGCTGAAGCGTAGGCAGACAAGACTATGAATTTATTGAAAGAATAGTTGAATTTTTTTGTTGGATGAATTAAAAATTTGAAAACTAAAATTAGTTATAAGTTATTACTTGCTATAAAGACATGAATTGAAGAAAGAAAAGATATGGGATCAGAGACACTTCTCCCCTAGAAAATTTTTTTCATTAACTACAGTAATTGACAATATTAAATTATCTGGACAGATATTGTCAAAATCAAACAAAGATCATTTTACCAAAGATGACTGCAATGTTAGGATAAGTAATGAAGAAGAAAATCAAGTCCTATATCTCTATGATGAAAAAGTGCTATGGAAATAGCTATAACTAAATATCTGCAAGAACCTAAACTGATTTCCTCCAGTGCTCAAACATTAAAAAAGGAAGATTTTTTGGTCTTGGAGGCTACAAATAAAAAAAAATATATATATATATTTTAATGTTTAAAAACAATTAAGATCAATTCAGCAGCAAGTGAAGGATTCCCCCATTTCTGGTAATTTTGTATCCAAAGTAAGGACATAAGCAATAAACTCATTGTGTTCTTTTGGGGGGCTTTTTGATGAAAGGAATGAAATATAATAATAATTTACATAAATATATAACATTTGTTAATTTTTGTGAATTTGTAAGGGTATTTTTAATCATAATAATTTTCTGTGTGTATTCACAATTAAAATAAATTGAAGTGACAATGGCTGAGTGAGGTTTATATATGTCACAGGCAGTTAAGGAGTTAAAAGATCTGAAAACAATGTCAAGAGAGTCATTAAATTTCGATTCATCTGCCAAATCCTTGGCTCGCACTTCACTAACATTGCACATTCATAGAATACAGCTTCTTTGTTGCCATCTTCATATCTTTTTCTTTGAAGAAATGTGTTATATGTACAAAAGGCATGCTAAGGATGTTGCAAAAGCATTTTATTTAGAAGCTTTTGCAGCATCCTTAGCATGTCCTTCCCACACATTGCTATCATCATGGTATCCACTTTTATTTTTATGAGGCAAGGTATTTCAAAATGGATTTGTATTTCTCTCTGAAAAAAACTACTATGCCTCTTTTTCTTACATTTTTATACATAAATCATTTGTTAATTTTTCAATATATTAATATTGAACTTGTTGATTTCAAAAATGCCCATCCAACATCTTTTTAATTTATTTCTTATGAAATATCATCATGCCATTAAGAGTTTTCAAGTTTCATTAATTATTCATAGTTTTGTAATTAAGAGATAGATATTAGTTTAAGATATGTAAATATATCTGAAAGATTATTTACAAGGGCTTTACATGATAACATACAAAAACCATTAATTCTGATACATATTTCTGCAAATAAAATGTCTTGCAGGTTTTCAACTAGTCACAATAATATATGGATAATTCAAATTCTCATTTCCACTACTTATTTTGGACAACTCATGGTTTATTCTATTTACATTATAATTTTTCACAAAAATTTTGATGAAATAAAATGTTTAAAGGACTTACATATGATGTTGAAGAGCCATTATATTTAGATTGATCTGTGATATCTTCGGCACATACCTCATTTATGTTGCACTTTCTGGAAATATCTCTTCTTTGTCACCATCTTTCTATCTTCTTTGAAGAAATGTGTCATAATATGTACAAAAAGCATGCTAAGGATGTTGCAAAAACATTTTAATTTAGCTTTTGCAACATCCTCAGCACGCCCTTCCCACACACTGTTATCATCAATAACATTACACATGCTTGGAATACATCCTTCTTCTTTGTCACCATCTCCACAACTTCTGTGAAGAAATGTGTTGTAGTATGCACAAAAGCATGCTAAGGATGCTGCAAAAGCATTTTTATTTAGAAGCTTTTGCAACATCCTTTGTATGTCCTTCCCACACAATATGTTAACATCAGTGGTTCAATGGAGAATATTAGGGCCCACCCCACCTGCAGTCAGGTTTTGGGCCCCAAGTCGGATCTTACAAAAGATACTTACTTGGTATGAGACAGGCTTTAGCTCCCCTGCAATGTGAGGGTGTATACTACACCACTGGTTATCATCCTGATTACCACATTGTTATCATCACTAATATTGCACATTCTTGGAATACATCTCTCTTCTTAGTCCTCATCTTTGTAATTTCTTCTTTGAAGAAATGTGTCATAATATGTACAAAAAGCGTACTAAGGATGTTGCAAAAACATTTTAAGTTAGCTTTTGCAACATCCTCAGCACACTCTTCACACACACACTGTTATCATTACTAATACTCTGCACATTCTTGGAATATATCTTCCTTCTTTGTCACCCTCTTTGTAACTTCTTTGAAGAAATATGTTGTAATATGTATAAAAAGCGCACTGGGGATGCTGCAAAAACATTTTAAGTTGGTTTTTGCAACATCCCCCGTACTCTTCACCACACTGTTATCATTACTAATACTGCACATTCTTGGAATATATCTTCCTTCTTTGTCACCCTCTTTGTAACTTCTTTGAAGAAATATGTTGTAATATGTACAAAAAGCGCACTGGGGATGCTGCAAAAACATTTTAAGTTGGCTTTTGCAACATCCCCAGTACGCCCTTCACACACACACTGTTATCATTACTAATACTGCACATTCTTGGAATATATCTTCCTTCTTTGTCACCCTCTTTGTAACTTCTTTGAAGAAATATGTTGTAATATGTACAAAAAGCGCACTGGGGATGCTGCAAAACATTTTAAGTTGGCTTTGCACATCCCATACCTCCACACACTGTTATCATTACTAATACTGCACATTCTTGGAATATATCTTCCTTCTTTGTCACCCTCTTTGACTTCTTTGAAGAAATATGTTGTAATATGTACAAAAGCGCACTGGGATGCTGCAAAAACATTTTAAGTTGGCTTTTGCACATCCCCATCTCTACCACACTGTTATCATTACTAATGCTGCACATTCTTGGAATATATCTTCCTTCTTTGTCACTTCTTCTTTGAAGAAATATGTCGTAATATGTACAAAAAGCATACTAGGGATGTTGCAAAAACATTTTAAGTTGGCTTTTGCAACATCCCCAGTACGCCCTTCACACAGACACTGTTATCATTACTAATACTCTGCACATTCTTGGAATATATCTTCCTTCTTTGTCACCCTCTTTGTAACTTCTTCTTTGAAGAAATATGTGTAATATGTACAAAAAGCGTACTAGGGATGTTGCAAAAACATTTTAAGTTGGCTTTTGCAACATCCCTAGTACGCTCTTCACACACTGTTATCATTACTAATGCTTCACATTCTTGGAATATATCTTCCTTCTTTGCCACCCTCTTTGTAACTTCTTTGAAGAAATATGTTGTATTATGTACAAAAAGCGCACTGGGGATGCTGCAAAAACATTTTAAGTTGGCTTTTGTAACATCCCCAGTACGCCCTTCACACACACACTGTTATCATCAACAATATTGCACATTCTTGGAATACATCTTTCTTCTTTGAAGAAATGTGCCATAATATGTACAAAAAGCATGCTAAGGATGTTGCAAAAACATTTTAAGTTAGCTTTTGCAACATCCTCAGCACGCCTTTCCCACACATTGTTATCTTTATGGTATCCACTCCTATTTTTCTGAAAATAAGTAATTACCATGTCACTTTTTTTGTGTGTTTTCATATATAAATCATTTATTAATTTTTCAATACATTTTATTATTATTATTGATTTTAAAAAATTGCTGTTTTAATTTAGTTCTTTTTATCATCATTACTCCTCTTTTTAATTTAGTTTTTAAGACACAGCATGAGACCATGAAAAATTTTAAGGTTTCAATAATTATCAATAGTTTTGTAATTAAGAGAGACGGATACTAGTTTAAGAAACAAATGTATCCTAAAGGTCATTTAAAAGGGTTTTATTTGATAAGCTGAGTAAGACGTACACATACCACAGCAGCAGTTAAGGAATTAAGTTATTTGATATATTATTTTTTGCTATGAGATTCTATAGATCTATTTTTATAAAATTTTTAAGTAATTATAATGCTCTATTTTCACATCATGATCTGATGTGAACATTTATCTGGTAAGCTTAGGAGAAAAATAAGACAAATTTGATATTTTTGTGAGAAGGTATTACTAAGTATTTCTCTCCAATTTATTTAACAATTATTTTACTTCATTATAAAATCTTCACATATAGCATCTGTTATAAATGCAAAGAACAAGTTTTTATGTTTTAGTCAACTAAAGGTGATAAATTATAAAGTAAATATAATGAAATATAATTCTTGGAAGAAATGAACAACTTTTTTGACAGAGCACTTAAACTTCTTCAAATTTTAGCATAATTTCATTTCAGGAGTAAGAAAAAAATTCAATAAAGGTTTTCATGAAAACTGTTGTCCTTCATTTTTGTGCATAAATTTCAACAAATGATTTTGAAATATGTCCCTTTTTCCATTAATGCAAAGTTTTTATAATTTTAAAAATCATGATAAATTAATTTTGTTACTCCAAATACATTTTCATCTTAAAACATTTTACGATATAAAAATACTAGGAATAAAAAATAAGAATTAATGAAAACATTTTATTAGAAAAAAGAAAGGAAACTGATTACTTTTTAAGAAAATTTCTTTCTTTATAAATATTTTAAATTTGATCTTTTCTTTAAAAATAATTCTAACAAGTTAATGTACTGTACTTATTTGAATCTAAGCCGCACCCCAAATTCTCTACAAGTTTTTGTGAAAAACAAAAGGTAGTGCAAAATGATTTATTAATAAGACCAATTTTACAAAATTAAACTAAATTTAAAATGAGAACTTCTAAGAAAAAAATTAGTTATTTTACCAGCATAAAAAAACTTGAAAATTTCAAAAATTTGTACTTATTTTTTTTTAAAGTTTATTTTTAAAATATAGCAATAAATGCTTTTTTGTATTAGATTTGTAAAATGAATTTTCAGTGCTTTTGATATTATATACCGTAAAATCCGGCGTATAACGCGCACCGGTGTATAACGCACAACCATACTTTCAAGCTGCATCTTTTAATTTTCAGGTATGTTCGCCGTATAACGCGCACCTCGCTTTTTAAGAAGTAATCTGAAATTTTAGTATACAATGTTCTTATGTTTTGAAGTCATTTAATCGAGATATTATGCCAGACTTTTGAAATAATAGTATATTTCTAGAACTAGAATTCTTTTATTTCATAAGGCATATCATTTCTTTTAAATAAACAGCATTTTGATATGTGTGAAAGTAAAATTTTTTTTATGCTCATCTCTTTTGTTATTTTGAAAGCTGTCGTTTTCATACCTGGTGGATAACTCGCACCCTTATATTTCGATTTCATTTTTTATGTTCAAAGTGCGTGTTATATGCCGGATTTTACGGTATATATATATATTAATTAAAGTTTTCTATTCATAATTATTTTCTTCTTCAGTCTCATTGTCGTGGAAGTGGCTTGGTTTGTGGACATAATGGTGAAACCTATGCCAGTGAGTGTGCTGCATGGGCTGAAAGAGTATCAGTTGATTACAAAGGAGCATGTGCAGCTGTTGGTTCAAGATGTAAGTTAAACCTAGTGTCATTTTGTACAAATTCAAATATCTTTTTATTTTACTTAAGTAAATTTATATTCATTAATACTATATTTCAGCTATTCGGTCAGACTTATTTTAATAGAAAATTATCATAGCAGATGTTCTTTAGAAACTAGTATGTTTCATGTTAAAACACATACATCAGAATAGATGAACAAAACTAGTAGAATAAAAGTTGAACAGAAACCCAAATAAATAATCTAAAACAATAATAAAATAAATATACTTGTTAAGTAATTGACAGCTTATAATTTTATTACTTTTATAGTCTTTAATCAAGTTATTTTATTAATATCTGCAAGAATATATAAACAATGAGCGTTTGTTCTCTAATTATGATTCCATTTGGAAAAGATATGGATGATAAAAAATATGCATAGAATAAAAAAATTTTACAATTGAAATTATTCCAGAAAGATGATTTTTTCTATTATTTCATTTAGTTAAGGATCAGTTTCAATTTAAAATTGCAGTGAGGGATGTAATTTAACATTTTGTTTGTTTGTTTGTTTAAACAAAAAAGAAATTATTAATAAACAGAAAATTGATTGTGTGCTCTTTTAATCCATATTTAAAAATTCTACATGTTTATATTTTTAAACAATGTTACAGTGAGGATAATATTTTATAGAGGGAGGTTAAAAAATGTATAATATATATAACTGTATTGTTTCAAAATATTGTATGATAATTGTATTATTACTGATGAACTCTTTATAATTATTCATCTATATAATGTAATTTACATTAACTAAATATCTAAGAAATCGTTACTTAATTTTAAAATGTTAAGTTAATGTCTAAGTTAATAAAAATTATTTTAAGTGGATTCCTTAAGATGGTTAATTGTCTTTATTTGTTAAAAATGCTTTTTTTTTATATAAAAATACAATTATTGCTTTATTTTTAAAAATGTTTCTAAGTATTATTATTTTTTAAGTTATTCAATGGCTATGAATTTATTTTAAATTCATTATGATTTTTTATTTATAAAATTAAGAGATAACAATTAAATATGTATAATTAAATTATATATATTACATAAAACTTAATATAGTTATAAACACTTTCCAAATATTTACTTACAGATGGGAAGAATTCTCGATGTGGAGGAATAAAATGTTCGCCTTTACCATCAGAACATTGTACTAAAGTTTTCCCACCAGGTGGTTGTTGTCCTATATGTGGTAAGAAAAAAAATCATTACTTGTAAAGAAATATATAATGCAAATTTTATATAATACACTTATACGGGCCAATAATTACAAATTCAACTACAATTATTTGCATATATTTTATATATTATAATCATATTTTTTTTAAAATGTCTCATAAAAAAAAATCTTTTAAAGTTTTGTTTATTCACTACTAAAGCAGGCATTACATTCTAAATACCACAAAAATCTAAAGTTTCATTTTTTATGTGGCTATTTTCTGAAAGATTTTGAATGGCTAATTTTACTTGATACATGTGCAAACATGAACAATCTGTTAGAAAATAGGTCTGTAGCTCTTAGAAAGTTAATGTACCACCAAGGGTATAGATCCAAAAAAGATTAATCTCAAACTATTTTGTATTTTGGTTCTTAAAAATAAACTTTATTGAATAGTGATATTATTTGCTTTTACCTCTTGGTTACTTAATTGTATATTCATTTTAAATACAATTTCAACATTGCATTAAAATGTTTTTTCTTTCATTTCACAGGTGCAGCTCTCAGACTATTATATAGCCAAAAATTATCCGATTGGTCTGTGGAGGCCATTCGAGATGTGGATCCAGTAGTGATTCAAACTATAGCTGAAAAACTAAGAGAACATGTGAAGGTCACTGAGTGTGACGTGTTTGCATACTTAAGTCTTGAGTCAGATATCATTGTACTAGTCATAGCAATTATTGATAGTCCAACTAAGTTACAAGTTGAAGCATGTATAAGAGAAGCTGAGAAACTTCAGGCTTTAATTCAACAGCACAGTCCCACATTGCTCACTGAACTACCACTGTCATTCATCACAACTGCAACTATGATTGATCCAGTTTCAGACAGCAGTGCTCAAATTAATATTAATTTGTTTAATTTATTTGTCATTATACTTATACCATCAATATATTCATATACACAGAAAATTTTATAAAGTTATATGTTAAAAAATTGTACCTTATTTGACAAACAAATGTGTATATATGTACATAAAAGATGCATTAAGAGTGTAAATAATATATTTAATGATTTTTGTGTTTTGAAAAAAAAAAATGTATTCTAGTGTGCCCCTGTGTGTTAAAAACAATCTTGTGATACAATAAATTATTTTTTACATCTGGAATATGAAGTCATGATTCATTAAATTTTAGATTAGATTTTTTGTGAAAATTTATACACTAACAAAGAGGATGACCTTCTTCATCAAAATCCAGTTTCACAAGTGAGGTTGGTCTTTTTCCGCCAAATGTCTTCATTTAATTAGATTTTTTGTGAAAATTTATACACTAACAAAGAGGATGACCATCGACATCAAAATCCAGTCTCACAAGTGAGGCTGGTATTTTTCCACCTAATGTCTTCATTCAATTAAAAATGAAGAGCATAACATTTAAATTAACATTTCAAGTGTCTAGCTCATCAATACAAAGTTTCTGTAATGGTTTAGTGACTGATTCTACAATCTTTGTTATTGAAAAGTACAAGTTTGAATATAATTTTGTATCATTTTACTTGTAAATTGGGAAGTAAATCAATTAAAGTTCATTACTAATCAAGAATAAATAACCAGTTCATTCTCTTCACATTCTGATTAAGAGGACAGCTAAAAAGTAACCAACTTCTTTGAAAAAGGCCAGCCCATATTTTTAGATATTTCCCTCCAATTAAAAGGTTCTAAGACCAACAGCTAAAATTTTCATTTCAGCCATATCCAATCAATCAAAAAATATTGTGTCATTTTGATTTTGCGAAGTTTGTCAGTGGTCTTGATTGGATTGGATTTTCTGTTGACATCAAACTCTAATGCTACACTAGGGCTATCGTCTATGATTATGATGAACTTACGTCAATGATTTTGAACCTTGGTCAAGTGATGAGGATAAAACACATCACTCTTCAAACTTCCACCCCACAATTTTAAGACTTATGAGCCTCAGCAGATTTAGAAACAGTTCAAGGTAGCTGTCAGTCAGTGGCAGCTCACCACCTTCTTGGAACTACTTACAATTCTGAAGAATTTTTTAATCCATAAAAGACACAAACAAATTGTTTCAAGTAAGCATAATTGTTCTTGAAGTAAAAATTGCACACTTCCTACTAATGAAAATAGTTGAATTTTTAGTCACACAGTTATGATCATTTTCTTACTTTTAACAGTAATTAATTCTTGAGAAAATTACAATGGAACACTTGACAAACAAAATTTAAGGAAATATGGAAGGGATTATTTAATAATTAAATTACTATTATACTAAAAAAAAAATGTCTCATTATCTTAACTAATAGAGAACTGGATTTTATTTTTTTACATGAAATTTTTTTATGATCTCATTTTTTAATTAGTTATTAAACTATCTTCCACATTTTTAAATAATTGATGTAAAATGATAAGAGATTTTTTATTATCCAATTTGAATAAGAGACTGCACAAAAAGTACATTTAATAACTAATTAATTCTACAACTTTAAGCACTCTAAATATCATTATGTAATAAGACAACATATTCCTAAGAATGAAAATCATAATTTTTTTTATGCTAATTAAAATTTTACACTTCAAAGAAAACATACTTTTAAATTTATGTATCAAATATGAAAATAGATATTTAAGAGTTATCTAATGTATATTAGAGTGAAAATTAATAGAACATTGATTTTTCCCAAAAAAGAAACACGCATAGCAAATAGAAGGGGAGTTCTAGATTTACAAACCCTTATTCAATGTAACTTAGCAAATTGTATTGTGGATGAACTGATGTTTTTAAGCCTTTAATTTCCTTAAAAATGTCATTACATATTGTTCCAAGAGATATTTTTCACAAATATAACAGAAAAATAAAGAATCTACCTATTCAAAGAAACACTCAATTTTAATCAAATTTCAAGGCATATGTGGAAAATCAAATTTTTATTTGCAATAATTTTGTAAGATTTCAATTTATTATTATTTTTTTAAGAAAACACATAATTTCTGCTTAGAATGAATGTTTGAATCCTGTCTTCCTTGTGGTAATTATATAAATTTCTGGAGGAATTTTTTCCAAGTTAGCATCAAACAATACAGAAATCAAGCAAAATTAGTCCTGTCACACAAAAATATCTTTACTAATAAAATCATGTATTCATGTCTAGAAATCAATCTTTTTGTGTATTTTTCTTTTATTCTGAAAGAGTACCAGAGCACCCTCATAAGATCTCATTCTGTTCAAATTTCAATATTAGAAAAAATTAAAGATAGTCCTAGCACACTTAAGTATATATGTGCTCAACATCTTAATTGAAGTGTTCCATTATTCCTAAATTTTAAAAATCAACTATTTTAAATGTGAATTTTTTTTTACATCAAGGGGCATTCCCTCACATAAATTCAAATATATTGAAATGCTGACTGGCCTATTTTACAAAAAAGCTTTTTTTAATATTACAATAAATCTGGTAAAATAAAGCAGTTCAATTTAATTAGCCAGACAATTGACTAAATTTAGATTTTTAAAATGTAACATGAAAATATCATTGGAAACCCAAGGGAAATCGAGCTCATCCAAAAAGGGTTTAAAGCTATCAAACCAGTCTCTTGGATGAGAGGTATTATTAAAACCAAAAACAGTGTTTACAAAAATATATTTACACAATGAAATGGTTTATCATTCACAGAATGTACTTTTCAGTAGGTAATTATAAAATTAAGTAATTCAATAGCCCATGAGGGCCAAGGCCTACTGTGCCCATCTCAGTATACCTGACCATTGGGCGCTGAAGTGTATGATCAGATGTCCCGATCAGGTGGTTAGTCTGAAGAGAAACCCTCGTGTTTTATCCCTAAACAAGCTTGGTACTCATTTATCGACCCACTGAAGGGATGAAAAGCTGAGTTAACCTTGCACAGCCTGAGGATAGAACTCTGGACCTGTGGTGCGGAAACGTAATATGCTACCACTCAGCCTCAGTAGGTAATTATAGGAGTTCAGAAATAAAAAATTATCACGTAATTCTATTGAATATTAAGTATTCTAAAACATAACATCAAAGATATTTGCTGGTTTCTAGTAAATGTCAAAATTTTATGTCTAATAAATACTTTCAAGAATGATTACTTTAAAATGTTTTGAATTTCATCTTTATTCATATTTATTTTTTACACAGTTATTTTTGAATTAGTTTAAAGCATTGAATGGCTGGAGTAAAGTTTTAAACCCATGTTAAATTCAGTGACTTTTTGGTAGGAAAATGGTTTTCCTCCAGTATACTCCAATAAATTGAAAAGTGGGATTCTTCTATAGATCATTAATACTTGGTACTTAATTTTAATTTGGTAATTTTTTTTAAACATCCTATTCATTCCCTTTAAAAAAATATTATTCTTTGAGCTTGTTAACAGCAATAACAGAAGCCCTGTTAGTTTGTTTTTTACATTTTGTTGGAATATTTCATCAATTAATTATTTTGAAAGATACTTAAAAAGATACAATCCAGCTTTTTTTTTTTTTAAGTGAAGAAATGCATATGTAAAAGTGGTGAATGACAAAGAGTTTAATTTCAATAGCATTAAATGTTTGGTTTAAAGGGATGATTTGTTTTTAAGATAGAACTAATGATGGTTTAATTTAAGAGAAGCATTGGAGTGAAATAACAAACATCACATTAAAAGGTCTGCAAAAAAAGAATAGTTGATTTAAGGGCAGTGTGTGAACCGTAATACAGATCTTTGAAGCTAAAGGTACAGGTATAAGAAGCGAAAAATGAACTAATATGAATTTTATTTTTATTTTCTGAAGTTCATAGGAAGAAAAATGCATAAAAATAATAATTTAAAATAACCGTTTGCTGTACAATCTATATTTCCACAGTTAGCTTACCTTTATAAAAAAGTATTTGGGTTGAAAGATTTGAAGTTCAAATGGGTCACCCAATTCTTCAGTTTCAAGGTACTAACCAAAAACTCAAAATATCCCAAAATAATAGTTGGCATTGCTATAAATGAGGTAAATGATATTTAAACCATTGGTCACTTAAATATTACGAAACAAGTACATTCTACTGCATATAATTCAAATGTTATCTTGCGAAAAATTAAATAAACTAATAATTTTTGAACTTCTTTTTTTAAATATTGACATAAGAAAAATGGATTCACTTTTTATATAATTGCTTTGCTGTACTACACTTGAACCATTAAAATTAGCAAAACTCGTGTACATGGAATGTAAAAAGACGTCAAAATCCCCGAAAGACACAACCGGTATTTTGCTCATTCTGAACAAAATTTGTATTTGAAGTAAATTCTAAAACGAAACAAGATGGCTGGTTTCCATTTCGGCTTCTCCTCCATTATGGCCGTCTAGACTCTTACAAAAAAAATGAGCAGATAGTATATCTTTTTTTGTTGCTACGAATAGCAATTAATGTAGGATTTTAACCATTTGAAAAATGTAAAGTGAGTTCAATTAAATGAATAATAAAGAGGATAGCATGTAGAGAAAAAAAGTTATAATACACCTTACGGATCCTCCAAAGATACTCCATCATTTCGGATGATAGCCGCAGTACTGGAGTTGTGATGTAAATCTGCTTCTTTTTTAAGGATCAATGCACCTTTATCACCTAACCTAGTGCTTCCCAACCTTTTTATCGCTGTGGACCAGTCAAAGTTTGATCATTTTACCGCTGACCACTGGGGGATTGGGAGGGGGGATGTTCATTGTTGATATTTTAGATTGTTTTGATTTAATAATTTCAATTTCATTGTATTTAAATATGCCTTCAGAGTAAAATGCAGTTTCACCAAAAAATGAATATAAAATTATTTAGCATGGAATATAAAGTTATCTCCATGGAAAGTCACACAAACTTGAAAGAAATACACTACAGTAAATAAAATGGAAATAATTTAATGTTTCTTGTGTGGCCCGATATTATTTGATCCATGGACCGAGGGCTGGGGACCACTGATCTAACTAAATAATAGTGTTTTTACTGGTAGTGTTTTAAACTATAGATTAAATTTTTCTAGAGTTATTTAAAACATAAATATGAATTATTAGTTAGAAAAAATTTCGTGATTTAGATTTATGATATGCAGACATCCAGCTGATAAAAAAAAAAGTTGCAGTAAATATCGTTATGTGGCAACAACTTCTGTGAAAAGGATGTTCATAATCGATTAATTGGTTTTTTAACGGCATTTTATAAATTATTTTTGGCCTCAAATATGTTTGACATTTATTTTTTCATACTTGTATTTATGTATTTTTTAGAAAATGATGATTAAGGTGGAAAATTATAGCTTATGTACTGTACGACCTTGTATGTTAAGTTCTATGGATCCACCACGCCATTTGTCTTATAAATCGTTTCGATTTCAATAATACCGATATACAACGTATTGATAACATTACGATAACCCTGAACTTATATTGATACACGAAATTTTTGATACGATGTCTTCTGAGTCAGAAGTTGTTTGGAAATGTGGATCGTGTGACGAGTGTTTTTATGATCTACAAATCTTAGCCAGTCATAAATGCATTGGAAACAGTAGTGCTGTTTTGAGTGAAAGTTGCATTAAACAACTTGAAGTTCAGTCTTATGATTGCACCGATTTAAGCAATTCTAATGATCAAGTACAGGTTTGTATTAAATTTTCAATGTCCAGTATGTAAACAAACACACGTGCTTTTGTTTTCATTAGTAAATTAGCTTAACTTTACGGCTTATTTATTTTTAATTCTACTGTCGATTTTAAAATCGAAAGTGAATCATTTCATCAAGTTGTGATAAATTTATTTCAGCTTATGTATTGCATAATTAATTTTCGTCGTGCAAAAAATAAATTTTTTTAACATTTATTGCTAGAATAATTTTGTTCGATTTAGTTGAAAAATAAGATGCACTAAGTACGCTTACTAAGTACATTTATTTTGTAAACAATATTATTTGATAACATTGTAGCATTAATTTGTGTGTTTTTTTTAATTTTGTTATCAGTTGTTTATTGCCAGAGCAACTTTGAAAATGTATTTCTTTGATTTATTTATTGCTATATGTGATCAGATTTATTCCTGGTGGTTAAAGTGTAGTAGGGGGGGGACGATGTCAATTTTTTTTGGCTACCAAAATGGGTCACCAAGCTACTTCATTTAGCGGTCCTCCTCATTACCATACTCACATCTTGTGAGGTTTGTATGAAATGTAACAAAATAGCTCTCGAAAAAATTTATTTTTTCACAATCAATAGTATTATCACCTTCAATATCTTTTTCATAATTTGTACATTGACATATTATTATTTTCCTGTTGCAAAAGTATGTTTTAGTTTATTTTTAATAACTATTTTTAAAGCTTTGATGTTTTTATCTTAACAGCTTCCAATGACTAATTTCTATTGGCACATATTTTACTTTTTAAAAATAGGTAAGAAGCAAAGGTGCTAAATCAGAAATTGGAAGGTTTTTCTGTGTTGCAATCTGTTTTACAACAACAAAAAAATTTCCGTAATATTCTGTGTATTTAAGAGCAATGTCGGTAAAATCCTAGGAGAGCCCACACCCTTGGCGACAAAACGAAAAAAGCGCTAAGCCAGAACGAGAAGACGCCAAGTGAAACCGACAATGGCGGCAAGTGAATACAGAGAGATAAGGTGGATGCGTAATGAAAATACATGTAAACAATACAGAAATTAAACATTTAAGCTGAAAAAAATTAAAAAACAGCACTTTCTTACTGCTGATCTTTTTCGAGTGGAGGGTACTGCATAACAAAATATTTTAAAAAAGTCTTGAAGGTCTCATCGCTAAGTGAATGATCGTGTGAGCGCCGCCATTTTTATTCTGCGAGGTAATGGTCGAACATACCTTCAACGTGGCTGGTGCAATTTCGAAGAAAGCGTTTTATTGTCGACCATGTAACATCATGCCGATCGTTACATTTAGGACATTCATAACTCTCTAAGCAATCAATCCTTCCTTCATACACTATTCAATCAATTCTTTCTACCCGTTCGCATTCAATAAAATAAAAAATTCTAAGATATATTCCTTCACACACGCAAACATTCCAGCCCGGTTCCCCAAAATCAAAATGAAATTCGAAATGCCGCCGACAAAATACAAAATTTCCAGAAATAGGTTTACCATATCTAGTGTATAAAAGTAGGGTTACCAAGATGGCACAATTATCGCCCACCCAAAATGATTCGCGCCGGGGGGGGGGGGCGCGCCTAGGACTGAACCGCAATGTCTTGATGCACAGCTATTTTGTGGCAAAGACTTATTTTCAAATGAAAATCCTCCCATAAAAATTTTTATACAATGCCCTTGTCAATGTTGATAATTTCAGCTATAGGGGAGATCTGTGTACTTAGGGCCACTTTTATTCAATGCACGAAAACAGAGCCACTGGCCTCTTTAAAAAATGTGAAACTGATATGCCTTCATCATTATACTAACTACCATGCAATAGGAGTTAATATAAGTACTTAAAGTAATAAATTCTGTGAAATAAAAGGTTTTTTAAAAAATTCAAAAATGGCCCTTGGTACAATGACATCATTGTACCTAGGGCCTTTCCCTAAAACTTAGGTTTCGCTCTGTAATCAATAGAAAACAAGCATACACACATGAATTTAATAAAATAATTAATATTAGCTAACATATTGATTTATCATGCAACTATTTAATTTGCAATGCGCCAAATTATAAACGAATTACACGTATTTTCATTCAACATTATAATTTAAAAAACTGGTTACAAAAGTGAGCTGCATACATTGTTGCTCTGAAGCACCAACAGATTGTGGTTTGGGCAATTTGCGCACAATATTTCTGTTGTCACAATGTTTCTTCTTTGTCATAAAGAAACTTATTTGAACGAGCAATATTCTTCAGAAACTTAACACTATAGTGTTCTTTAACATCTATTATTTCTGCCACATAAAAATGTTCAATTTTTTTGCCTTGTATTTTTGTTAAACAAAAATCCCCCCCCCCTTTTTCAATAGTATTTCATACATCAGCTCCTGTAGAATTTGTATCATTAGTGTAATGAGAATCTTTAATATCTGATAATTCTTTGTATGAAGTTGCCTTAATTTCAAGCTCGGGTTTTTTTACAAGTTTTCTTTTTCTTTTCTTTGGCAATTTTAATAGCATGATATTTTAGATTTCTTCCTTTTCTGGAGTGTCAGTTAAGATTCTACCTCTCCCTGGTTTTCGGCCACCTCTGTAGGATTTACTTAAAGAATTATGCTTATGAGAAATTATTTAGAATTATGCTTCTGTTTTTATAATTATAAAGAATTTTTTTTTTTATTAAATGAATTCTTATGTTTGTGTAAACAAAATGATAATCCTAAATAATAACAATAATGGTAGCAAACATATTTTTTTATAAATCAAGCATATTGAAAGTTTCAGAAAATATACACTCCTCTCATTTAAATAACATCCAATTATAATAAAAAACTTGACTAAATCAAAATGGTTCACATAATTAAAAGGCCACTTTTCTCCTTATATTATAAAAACTTGTTTTAATAAAATAATAAACAATATTAATTGCAATTGTACCTAGGGCCACGGCCCTAAGTACAAGGCAACCATGTGGCCCTAGGTACAAGTCTAGGTAATTTCATACAAAATGTCTTCTGCAGAAAAACCCAGATGGAGAGGAGATTTATTTAAAATCTAATTTAGTACTTTAAGTTACAAACAAAATTATGTACTAGAATTCAAAAAAAAATATTTCACTTATCTTTGTACAACAATAAAAAGAGATGAACTGCAAAATTTTACTTTAGACCATGTAAAACTATTTTTCATTTATAACTTGCCACAACTTTCTTTTGCAAAATTTCAAAATGAATGCCAAAGTAGGAATTGGTGTTATCACTCACCCAACTGAGTTATAAAACTTAGAACTAAATATTATTCAAATAAAATGGGGTGGCCCTAGGTACACAGGTCTCCATATTTATTTGAATTTCAGCCACCACCGATTATAAGCCACACCCCAAATTCTCAACATGTTTTTAGAAAAAAATAATTTTTAAAAATTAGTAAAAACTCTTAATATTTTTTTTAACTCAATGGCGCAACAGTGTATGAGGGCCAAGACCTACTATACCTATCTCAATTTACGGGACTTAAGATGCTGGGGTTCATGTGCAGATGTTTCGGTCAAGTGGTCAGTTTGAGAAGAAACCCTCAGAGTTCAGTTCCCAAGCTAGCTTGGTACTCATTTATCGACCCACTGAAGGGATGAAAAGCTGAGTTACCTTGCCCAATCTGGGATTTGAACCCTGGACCTATGGTGTGTAAGTGCGATACACTACCACTCGCCCACTGGGCTTATTATTATTGAGCATTAATATTTACCAAATTTAAAAAAATTAATGAGAATAATTAAGAAAGGAATAATCAGTTTATTTTACCAGTATTAAAAACATTTAAATACTTACATGAGCCTGTAACTGTTCTTACCATCAATATCAAGTTCAATTTTCCCCATCCAATGAATTTTTCGGCCTTTGATTCTAAGCCGCACCTGATTTTCAGTAGCATTGATATAGGGAAAATAGTATGGCTTAGATTCGAATAAATATAGTAATTTAATACTTCAATGGTCTTCTAGAATATTCTGGTAAATTTTTTTACCTTTTCATTGGTTTTTAAGTCTAGTATGTATGTGTGTACTTTTTAACTTCCTTAGAAATCAATGATTTCTTCAATGAACCTTTTGTTCTTGCAGTCTTCTCCATAAACCTGAGTAAGCATCTGTAAATACTTCATTTGTGTTTTATCCAATTTTGCCAAAATTTTCAGTTTTTGAATAATGTTTTAATGGCAAGTAAGCTAAAATGCAAGCCTACTTATTAACGACTGGTAAAATTCTAGAATTAATTCATGCATTGTTTTATTTTGTGGATTTTATACATGCTTTTGTTGTTGTTACTAATGCCACTTGATTGGCAAAGGCCAGATCAAGGCCCACGAAATTCATAATGGTAGAGGGCTAAGTGATGCCTGTCATTAGCTGTAGCTTTGAGCACCATACAGGTGGCAGAACGATTTAGCTCAGTTTCACCCCAATTTTGAGGGAGAATACCCTGGGTGTGGTCAGGGGCCTCCCACCTCTCTACCCCTTCCACCAACCTCATAAGAGGGCTTGCGGCTCGACAGTTATTTAAAGTGCCCCCATGCCGCGAAAGCACTATACATTTACAAACATCCATGTCTTCTCCGGGATTCAAACCCAGGCCCAACGTCGCTTACCACTTTACCGAATGGGCGACATACATGCTTTTAAATTAGCTATATGTTGAAGCTTTATATACTTTATGTAACCATTCTGTTTTTTTAACCTGGGAGAAGTTTCGCTTACAATTCTAACATTAGTGGTAAAGGTAACATGGGGTAAAACTGACACCCCAATCCTTTTTTTTATAATTTTTTACTGTACACAATAAAAAATCCTAAGTGCAGTGAATAATTTATTTAAAAGAAAATATGCTTATCTACTTTTAAGGATTTTTCAATTTTTCTCTGATAATTAGTGAAAAAATCCATTCAAACTGAACTAAAATATTTCAAATGTGTGACTTTAATAAAGGGTACAAATCACAGACGCTTTTCACTAACATTACAAGAATAATATTTGCAAAACTCATATTTTGTTCAAGTTCTTGTGGTTTTATTGCCCTTAGATGATCAACAAATAAGCATGTTGAATTTTTTCTTGCTTATGTCTTTTTGACAGCCTGTCAAAGACACTTATGGTTTCATATCTTTTTTAAAGGATGCAAAATCTTCCTTTCAACTCAAACCTATTGTGTTCATTGCTTTTTTCAAATTTACTTTTACTATCATGATTACTATCTATTATTTCATCAAGTTCTTCCCTTGCTTGATCAGTTTCTTTTTCTGAAGTTTCAGCTGCAACCCATAGAGATTGCAGATGCTTCATTTCTGTTTTAAATTCTGTTAATTTACATGTATAAACCATAATGAGTTGTACAACACCACAATCAAAACCCTTAAGTCTTTCAAGGGGAAATTTGTTGCTTGTTCATTGGAAATATTTTGGAACAAATGTGGTAGCCCTGGGAACATTGTCACCCCAAGTACCTGAAGATTGTAGAAAATGGTTGTCATTTTTAAAAAAGAGGGAGATATGTGACAAAAGATATATTAGTTCTCATGAAGACTGTCATATAGGAGGATACTGACAAGGTTATTGGTAACAGACAGTTTTCCCATAATTTAAGATTTCGTGATCCTGGGGTGACTCTGTGCCCTGCACGACCTCTCCTGCATTAAAAAATTGGTAATAAAGTTACAATTTATCCTTACTGTTGAAATTTCACTATTTAATGTTTTAAAAAGATTTACTTATTGTATGAAGTTTGCATGTTAAACACATTAAAAATATTTTTATGATAAAATTTTAGATTTTTTACCTCTAAATAAATTATTGATTTGTTCTTTTATTAATTTGCAAATGCTGCACTTAAAGTGTCCTATGCATTTTATAAATATTCTTTATATTTAAAAAGTCTAAATGCCATTTATACCTTGATTAATATAAAAGCCTCCTGTGTGTGTTAAATCAGTTAAGCAATTAATGTATTATGAATAAAAGTTAATGACAGATGCATTTATATAAATTTATGTTGTAAAACAAAATAATACTTATTTGTTTTATAATTTTTTCATTTTCCCCATAGTCATGGAAAATTTTATTTTGTTAATCTCTCTGTAGTACTTCATAATATATATTAATAGAAAGAATACTGATAATAAAATCCAAAATCTTGATTTCGTTGAAAATCTTCTTGTGGAATAAGTGACAAACTGCTGTATATAAAGTTGAATTAAGTTCCAAGAGTCTTCATGTGGAAGAGTTAGGAAAATGAAACACCAGTGAAAATGATATCTTTGTCTCTTGATTTTTGTTTAAAATTATGGATTGCCACATTATTAGCTCCTTCTTACAGATCTTAAGCAACACTGATTCAACTTCAGGAACTAGTGAATTACTAAAAAAAGTTATTTAATTATATTTATGTGTGTTCGTTAAATTTAAAGCCAGTGGCAGTTGCACCTTTTACCATGTTTCCCTTTATATAATCTGCAGCGGCATATTATCCACGAAGCCTTTTTATTGTGTGAAAGAGAAAAAAAAAGCATTGCATAATTCACAACCCTGTACAGTTTGCTGCAGATGTTATGGTGAATAATCCAAAATATATACTGCTAGTAATATAGTGTCACATAAAATAAAAAATACCCAATGTGATTAAAAATATAAGTAAAAATTGTACAGAAAAAAAAACTTATGATGAAAAGCATCTATTTCATCCATCAAAATAAAAAAAAGAAAATGCTACCGTGAATGATCCCTAAATTTATTAATAATAATTAAAAAACTTCAAAATCTGATGAATCAGGTTCAAAAATGAATAAATTCATTACAACTTCACTTAACATATTATCCGAGTCATTAAATAATGAGTCTTCGTTGTTAGAGTAATTTTCATCAACAGTATTGCATTTTTGAAACATGCTTTTTATTGTTTTTTTCTGAGACATTATTCTGCGCTTTCAAAACCTACTTGGAGACATTTTCATGTGTGACACATGCTTCAATTTTCCTGTTTTTGTAAAATTTTCTCCATTGCACATCCATTGTTCCCAAAATTTCTTAACTTTCAATTTAAGTAATCTGTTAATTCCAGTGTCTAAAGACTGTAATTTCTTTGTCAGTCCCCTAGGCATTATTACGATTTTTACAAATGTGGATTTTGTGGCATTTTCACTGAGATGTGCCTTCATCGAGTTGCACTCATGAATCACCTCTTATTTATTTTACAAAACATAAACAGCATTTCTTTCAAAACTTTATTGTAAACTCTTCTGATAGAAAATGTTTTTTATCAGATTATCCGTGGCGTCTTTTAATACGCTCTATGAAATTCGAAATTTTTTTAACACAGAATCTGCGGATTATATACAAGAAAATATAGCAGTATATTTTTAATAACAAAATGTAGGTTTTATTTTTCATATTCTATAAGTAGGAAAAAGAAGCTCATCTTTTTGTGTGTGTGTATAATTCCATTCCAGAAGAAAGAAATCAAGTTTCTATTCCAAGTTTTATACAATATTCCCCCTTTCTTCCAGAAAACATTTCAAGCATTTAGTTTTGAATGGAATTAATAAACTATATTTTAAATGTTACATACAAGAAGTTGTAATTGGAACTTTATTTAAGTTTTGCCTTTTTTCTTTTATAGACATAAAATGAGTTCATGTTTTTATGTACATTTAAATGTTACTTGTTATAAAAAATTTAAACTCCATAATGAAGTTCAAATTCATTGATTTTTAGGATAATTTAGCATATTTTCTTAACCTCAAATTCGAAGTTTAGTATTACCATAAAATCCGGCATTAGCACACACTTATACTTTCAAGTTGCATTTTTTAGCTTTTAGGTGTATTTTGCCATATAAGGTGCATCCCCTTTTTTACAAAGAAACTTGAAATGTAGGTATGCCATACTGTTGTATTTTGCTGTCATTTATTCAAGGTATTATCTCAGGATCTTGGGAAAAAATAGTATACTTCTAGAACTACAACTCTTAAGTTCATAAGATATGTTATTTCTTTTAAATAAAAATAAATAAACGGTATTATAATGGTTTAAATAAATGGTATTTCAACTTATGTAAGTTTAATTTTTTTTAATGCTCATCTTTTTTTTAAAAGCTATCGGTTTTATACCCAGTGTATAACGCACACCCGTAAATTTTTACCTTATTTTTAGTCTGAAAAGTATGTGTTTTACACCAAATTTTACAGTAATTAAAAATTTGTTATGAATTTTTTCAGAATGTCTTTAATGGAAGTTTAATAATATATATATATATATATATATATTTTCTTTTACAGGATATAGGAGGATTAAACATTATTGATGGCCCCGACATTACTGAACTTCCTTATTCAGGTGCTTCTTATCATAAACCTACAATTATATCTGTCAAAAAGAATTCAGAATTCAAAAAACACCAGAAAGGGAAGCGAAGTATTGTATGGACATATTTTACTGCGCTTGATGAAAAAAAGGCTATGTGTTGTGTAAGTTTTTCTCTGGCTTTTGCATGTCATGGCATGTTTCCTTCTTTAGTAATGATAATCTTTTAATATGATTCAATTTTATTACTGTTAGATTCTTACTAACTTATTTGAAAAAAAAAATTACATTTTATCTATGCAAATTGATTTGATATGCAAACTTTATTTATACATTGTGAATTCTACTATGATTATTTGATTCATTAGATAGCTTTGTCAGTATTACATACTCAGTTTGTTTGTCAGTATTACATAGTGAAGTTTTAATTAAATATATATTTCACATATATATATATATATATATATATATATCATTTTATGGATTTGTGTAGTAAATTTGAGACAAATATTTCTTCAGAATAAACTCTAAAATATTTTATTTACAACATTCTTAATACTTAAAGAAACCTTTTTTATAACCAAATATTTTGTTGCCAAACAGCCATTTTAGTAAAGAGCCAATATTCATTAAACCTGAGTTATTATATTTTCTTCTTAAAATTACATTGTTGGCTAAGAGTTTAATTGCCTGTAATTTTCACAAAACTGCATACAAATTGTTGTATTTTCCTTCCTTTGTCTGCAACTGCATTTATTGTTCCTGATTTTTAAATGTACTTTTTCTCCCTCTAAATTTTGATCTCAGTCATTTTGAATTTAAAACAGTATACTTGTAGCTTGAATTTTGGAGGTAAAATAAATAAAAAAAGGATTTTTTTTGTCAAGGTCTTATGTATATATTATGATAAGAGAATATTAAGTGTAAACCAGTTTTTCATTTTCATAATAGTGTAAGGGCATTTAATTTCTTTTAGTGTTACACAGACACGTTTTCTTTGATTATCATGAATTAAAATTTTCATGTTATCAACATAAAAAATGCTGTTCAATTTTTAAATTGATTTATAGAGATAATTCAAAATAAGTAGGATTAAAGTTTTCCTTGTTGAAAATTCAAATAAGTAAGTTTTTTAAATGAGGAATATGTCTGCTTTTTACAATTATTCTAAAGTTCAATACTTTATTTAAATGGAAGAAAAATATTTGGTATAATTTTCCAAATAAATTAGGAATATCTATGCTTATTTATGTTACAAATGCATTTAAAGGATTCTTTGATAATGGCTATAGAAAATAAAATTACAACAATGGTTTCCTTTTGAAAAATGTTGCAGCTAAAAATACAACAATAATTAATTAGCAAAATAGTGTTTTTTAAATTGTTTTAAACTTTACAGAAATATCAATGAATTTTTGAAGTTCAATACCATATTCAATATATTTTCATTGGTTGCATATATGACCACAAGGGAAATGCTGTTATCATGCAAGATAATATTCCAATTTATTTATTCTTTCAATTTTGTATATTTATATTTAACATTCAATCAAAGTTGAATTCAACACTCTTAAATGTATGCTGTCAGGAAGAATTTTCCTACTATCATTCTTCGTGGTAGAAAAATTTAATTAGTGCATGTAAATTAGAGAAAAATGAGAGATTCTGTTTATGTATGTTGTAATTTGTGATACTACATAATTTCCTCTCCACTGAGTTAAAATAGAATTAGCTGTTGAATGCTAAATATTTAAACATGTTAAATATTTAAATATTTGAAGGAATAAATTTACAATGTTAGCAAGTATTTTATACTTTAATATTTGTTATAGTTATTGAAATGATTTATATTTGATTTCTTTTTTTAAATGCACAGTATTTTTGATGTAGTTAAAGTGAATTTTATAAATTTTTTCGCAGTATTTATGTTCCCTGGAATGAGATTTTTAGGAGCAAAACAAATACTCCCTTATTGAAATATATTTGGCTGGGAAAATGGGTATATAAATTTAGAAGAAAGGTAAATTGGTGCTAATAGTATTAAAAGTAAATTTCATAATTTCCAACTTAAGTCAATCACGTTTGGAATAAAAATGTTGAAACAAATGTTTTTTTTGTTTGTTTTTTAAATAGCTGTGCATACACTCATAGATCTTAAAATTCTATATTGTTTGTTGGTACAAAGTGAATTGCTTTTACTTATTTAATGAATTGCTTTTGCAAGAAATAATGTTCCTCTTTGTTAAAATCAAAAACAATTGTCAATAATATATATATATGTTTTTGTTTTAGATCTGCCAGAAAGTTATTTCTTATTGTGGAACTCCAACTAACTTAGTCTATCATCTGTCTAGATATCATCCTATTGAAGGGGATGTTGTGAAAAGCAAGCAAGCTAATAATATCAAATATCAATATCTTTCAAGTAAACTACCTAAACCATGTGCAGCCGATAAAAAGAAAACTCGAAATGCAGCCTTAAGTATTATACCTCAAGTTACATTAGAAAATAATTCTTCCCCTTTGCAAGTTGTTGCCAAAAAAACAAATGTTACTGAAAAGGTTATAGAAATGTTATTAGTGGATATGTTACCTGTAAATATTTTAGAAGGAAATGGTTTTAAAAAGCTAATAACTTCATTAGAGCCTTCATATAAGATACCAACAGTTAAAGAATTCTTCATAGATCATATACCTAAAAAATATTATGTTGAATATAAAAAAGTTCAGAACTATTTAAAAGATGCTGAAAAAGTTCATACATCAATTGAATTATGGACAGGATATAATGATCAGAATTTTCTCACAATATCATCTCATTTTGTTACCAGTGACTTTCACTATAAACATTATGCATTAAGCACTGTGCCTGTAACTGGTAATAATCCTGAATATTTAATGACTAGTGTAGTCAGTTGTATTTCTCAGTGGGATTTGTCGATGGATGTCATGTGCATTGTGACTGACGGTAGTGATACCATGACTAAAACATCCCAATTGACTGGATGGACAATGATAACTTGCTTTGCTCACATTTTAGATGATATAATTAAGCAATCTTTATCTTCAGTTGAATTGACTGCTCTTGTTGCTAAGTGCCGTAATGTTGTAAAATTTCTTCGAAATAATGAATCAGCCAAACAGCAATTGCTTGAAGCTCAAATGCATGATAAGAACTTGAAAATGCAGCATGCTCAAAACCAGTCACTTGATATTAATGCAGCTGTCGATGTGAAGTATCCATTAAAAGTCAAGAAAGATCATCCTAAAGAGTGGATAAGCACATTTTACATGCTTCAAAGGATAGCAACTTTAAAGAACGTGCTGATGAAATTGCTCTCTAACTTCTCAGCATCTGTTGAAGTTCTCACAAAAAATGATTGGACAGCTATAGATGAAACTATTAGCCTTTTGAAAGCATTTGAAGTTGTCACGCTTGAACTTTGCAATGAACCTTATCAGTTTGCCTCCAAAGTAATCCCTGTTACCTTAGGTCTAAATTCTCTCATCAATAATTGCAGTACTCTTACTCTTAACAGCATTGAAAAAGTTAGAAAAGACATTCTTCTATCCCTCCGTAAACGCTTAGGGCAAGTTGAACATAATTTGATGCTTGCAATGGCTACTGTTTTAGACCCACGATTTAAGAATATTGCATTTCAATCTGAAGTAGCTGTTGAAACAGCTATACAGCAATTGTCAACTGAAGCTAATAAGCAAGTTTCAAATGACACAATGATTGATAGTTCGCTAGAAAAAGAATCTAGGGACATGACTTCTTGTACCGATAGCTTGTGGGAAGGGTTTGAACGGAAAGCCACACCTAAAAAAGCCCCTTCTAGGGCAGATGATGTTATTAGTAGTGAGATTAAAAACTATCTGGAAGAACCTTTATTGGATAGAAAGAAAAATCCATTTATGTGGTGGAGAACTCAAGGACAAGCTCAATTTCCTATTCTTGCAAAACTTGCAAGAAAACTTTTGTGTATACCAGCAACATCAATCCCACCAGAAAGAGTGTTTTTGAAAAAGGGACGTGTATTTTCAGAAAAACGTCGTCTCATAAAGCCGAAGTACATTGATCAATTCATGTTCCTGAATATGAATATTGATTAAGGCTTCAATATTACGAATCTAATCCTGCCATGCCCTATCTTTAAGTCAATTTTTTTAAAAAAAGAAAAAAATAGCTATTATTTTTAGTGATAAGGATTTGTTTGTTTTTGATTTTGATTATTACGAACATTTACAAATTTGTTCTAATTTTTTTTTTAGAATCTATTTGACGTTTCTTTAATTCATTTTCTATGACAATCAATATTTTAAGAAAAAATCTCAGGTGGTAATTAATATACCTGAGTAACAATACATAAACATTCTCTTTAACCAGTTATTGTTTAAAAAGGTGATTTGTTTTAGTCCCCCCCCTCCCTATTTTAGAGTACATTATTTCTTTCTTGAAATATTGTTTTTACTACATCTAGTTTTATTTTTTTTATTACTATTTGCTTATTTTGTGAAGTGACATGTGTTCTTCATATAGTTTGTTTTTTTCTGATAAAGGTCTTTGTCCCATAGTGAGAAAGTAGAAAGCAGCTAATTGAAAGCAAGAGTTTAGTAAAAATTAACTATATGGCAAAAATTGTTTGTGCTAATAAAACATTTATTAAAACTTTTCTTCAAAAAACTATAATTATGTGGACATTATTATTTGATTTTGAAGAATACATATTATATGTAGAAAATAACATGAGATATATGCATGGTAATAAGGGATACAATACATTATAAAATTAAAAGAAAGTTACATAATGAAAAAAAAATCACCTCTTGATCAAGATTCGAAATTTTGTGATCTATCACCAGGGTCCCTTGTGCAACTTTAACTGACATGAATTCAAACCAACCATGGCTTTATGCTCTCATAAATAATTCAGAGATATACCTGCAAGGTAGAATATACTTGGCTGCATAGGTATGATGGTGAAATATGTAGTAAAATGAAGATTGAACAAAATTAAAAAGGTAGAGTGCCTTATGCAATTTCCTAGAGTAAACCCTAGATTTTGTATTATAATTATATGTATTGTGAGTTACATATTTTGAATGATTATTTTTTTTATGTATTGTGTTTTTAAGTGTCCTGTCAACAATACCTTGATTTTAATTTGTGCATTGTTTTTTTTCTTTTAACTAGTCTAAGATGTTGATTTTTTTTTCTTTATTGAATTCTGATGTAGTAATTTTTAAACATTATTGGATTTATATTCATATTTGTGATATTTTGAGAATTGTATTGGTTATCATCTTGAATATTTTAATTTCTTTTACATCCAAGCACCTAAAAGAAGTTATTGTACAAAATGTAAATATTGTAAAATACAAAAAAGTTATATAATAAATGAATAATTTTCGATTTTGTGTGCATCATTTTTAACTAGTATATTTCTAGATATATAATCAATTCATGATTTTGTCTTAGTTTAGTATTGATAAGAACTGTGCTACTATCAAAATTAGTATGCATAATTATGATTATAAACTCCTTTTAAACTTCAATGTTTTATTTATTCAAAACACAGCCTTATAAGATAAAAGGATGTATTAAGCCTTAACTGATTTTTTTTCCTTTTGTGATATTTAAATTTAGATTAATGAAATACAAAAGTTTTATTTTGGGGTCTAAAGTTTTAAAGTCTAGGTGATTCAGAATTATAAATGGACTATAATTGAACAGAATCTTGTTCTATGTCCAGATATATAAAGCATTTTACCCTTCTCCTTGTTTCTCTTTATTTACTTTCTATTTGAAAGAAGAAAAAAATATGTAGAATTTTCTTAATGTTTGTTTAAAACATGAATTATATATATAAAGTAGTTTTTTTTTTTTTTGATTAAATTTCTTATTTTGATACAGAAACAGTTGATAACTAACATAGGATGAGTGTTTGATGATTCAATATTTGTTTCAACTGTTTAGCCACCAGTAGTATTTATTTAAATGAAGATAAAAATGGAAAATGCAACTATTTGAAATTTTGTTCATATTTTTTTTTCTTCTAAATTAAAATTTTTTCTTTGTAAGTTATATAATTTATTAGTTTCACAAAATAAAAAAAAAATCAAATTTGATGTATAAAATTCTTTTGAAAAGCTATTTTATGTACAGTTGCATCAAAAAGAAAACCTTTAAAGTTTCATAATTCTAATCACAGTTGAACAAAATTGATATCTATGTTTCATGGATTAAGAACTAAATTACAATATTTTTAATTAGCTTTTGAAGTTGAGTTTTCTCTTTATAAAGTATGACTTTTTCCTTGCAGAATTATAGAAAATGGTTTTAGCCTATTTTAAATATCATTCAAACCATATTTCAATTCCAATAATGGGTTATCCAATTAATAATGGGGGATATTAAGAAGTCACATCCTATACAACACAAACAACTCTAATTTTTTCCTGCTGTTTAAACATTACTTCAGTATGAGAGGGCTGATAAGTAAATAATATATACAGATTGTTATTTTCGATTAAGGTTTTTTTTGTATAATTCCTTAATTGTTCAGCGGAATTGAATGAAATTGTGAATATATGTTTTGTGTTGTAAGAAATATTGGCAAAAATTTTGCTATGTTGCAATTTTCGTTTTTCAGAACTTTTAATTTATACCAATTCAACACAAAACATTTTTCTTGTGAGAATCCTGGAACTTTCTCTGAATCATCAGACTATCTTAAGCCTTATGCTTTTCCATCATGCAAGAGCTGCTTTTGACTTGTTTATTTCCCCCTAAAAGAGTTCCCTTCATGTAGAGCTTAAAATTAGGTTGACTATATATACTGTTTGAGCGTTATCCTTTTTAGCAGTGGTTCCAAATACGTTTAACGCGAAAACACTTAAGACAAAATATCAGTTAACACGAAATTTTACTACGGTCCCAACAAACTACGGTGTATTTTCATGCATTTTTTTCTTTTAATACCGAACGAAAATCGCTTAACACGAAAAAAAATTTCCTTCTGGGAATGAACAATATTCGGAAAACACCAGAGGGGTGTGAAATGAAAGCGAGGAGGAAAGTTTCGTAGAAAGGAGGCTGACTTGGCTTTGAAATAGCCTGTGACAAAAGCCAATTTTGTCTATTTAAGATACTTTCGCCCTCTACCCCTAACAGCGCAGCACGAAAATCTCGCATCTGTTGGTTTCAGAATTCGTTGGCGAATACATCGCAGTGTGAGTAAATATCAGTGAGTTAGGTTCGCGTTTTTTTTTCCTATTTTACGAGCACAATGGCAAAGAGCTCAGAGGGAAAGCAAACTTCTATTTCGTTTAAAATGAAGATGAAACTTCTTAAAGCTGATGATCAAAAACAGAGTAATTTGAAAATTTTGTATTAAATTTCATTAAGTTCTTGTGAATGTTTTGTTCCACATTGATTTTTATTTAATACTTGCATATATATATGTATCTATGTAAATAAAATTTACTCTAATAAACTCTTAATTTTGTTATATATATATATTGCAATATCTTTTGACACGGAAAAAATATTTCAGTTCCGTGTTAAGTGATTTTCACTGTATATGCTGGTGGCTCTGCGGCAGATGGGCTATTAAACATTTTTTCAGTTGAAGGAGGAAGTTTTGAGATAATTTTAATGGTGAGAACTTAAGATAAACTGATTAGAAGTGTAGCATTGCTTCTATGTCAGTCATTATTGCTCGCACCTGCTCCATGATTACTTTTTGTTGCCTCGTGTGTTCTGTTTCCTTAACTGAAATGCGTTTTCCAACGTTTTTTGACTGTAGGTTTGCTAAGTTTTAGATTTAGGGAGTTGGGGAAGACACCTTGTGAAAATAATTAGCTGCATGAGCATCTTTACCAAGGGTATATTCAGCTGTGAAGGTCGGGTTTTGCGGTGATTAAGGCTGCATTTCAAACATTTGAATGGGCTCAATTCATGACGTCACATGATAAAGACAAACACGTGTTCTCCATTGAATCCAAAACAAACATTAAATTAATTGTACTTGTTGTTCTATTTGTAAAACTCAGATAAAATTTCAAAAGATGTTTAAATGTTAGGGAAAAAAAAATTTCTTCAAAAAGATTTTTTTAAATTAAAAAAAAATTATATACTTTTATGTTTATACTTTTAAATAAAATGTATTTTGTATGCAATGTGTACTTTTTAAGAGAAAGTTTCTGCAAAGAGCAACACTTGGCAACGCCGGAGCGCGTGAACTGATTAGCTGGAAACACTAGAAAATTTTTATCGTGTGACTATGACGTCGCATGAGTTTTTGAATTGATTGGCTGGAATCACGTGGCTTTTACTATCATGTGACTATGACGTCACATAAATTGAGCCCATTCCCAAATGCAAAATCTGGAATGTTGGTAGAATCGTTGGCATAGATGCAGGGATGTTATAAGACATCTTGAGGCCCGGTGGCTTAATGGAAAATACTAGGGGGCCCCTGCAAAGTCTGGTTTTGGGCGCTAAGCCGGATCCTACAAAGGATTGCAAAATCATAACATTATATAGGCTTTGGGCCACTTTGCGATTTGGGGTGTACTTTACGCCACTGCCTGCGCCCCTACGCAAAAGTAGGCCCCACCTATTACCCTTAAAAGTAAACAGTACATAGCATATACGTTGTCAAATACTCGTACAAACAATAACCCGAAACAAATTTGCATGATTTACAATCGCACAAACCGGCTCGACCGACTGCCGCCTTTTGTCTGAATGAGTAATAGTGGTAGGCCTAGGCCTGTACGTGGAGTAGTAGCCAGTTGACATACCGTCCGGAATTCCCAGTTTTTCGGAGAATACAACCGGAATTATATCATTTGACCGTTTAAATTATTCGAATTATGATCTTATTAAGGCTGAGTTGAGAACTAGACGAGGCCCCTACTGTGGCAGAGGCCGTGAGCTCATGCCTTAAGACGTCCCTGCATGGATGCCGTCCTCAAGGGTTCAACTTTAATCTTGTGATAAACTCCCAACTATAATGTTTGTAATGAATTTCTTAGTTCGCTAGGAAAGAAAATAGAGGCATGATTTGTGGTGCTTTCTGTTTTCCATGACTGTGACATGTTCTGATGTTAAATGCCGTTGGCTTCGGAGTTACAGAGAAGACCCCTGATGACTGCTTTGAGATTTCTCGAAGATGTATGATTTCAGTGTTTTGACACAAATGTAATTTTAGAGTGTTCTGCGGGTGGAGGAAATTTCTGGAAAAAGTTAAAATTTTCCATTAATTCCAGGTATCACGCTAAGCTCTTTGAGTAATTCTTGATCGGGTTTTTCTGCATGAAGACAGGGTGCCTAATTTTTTTCTTTTAAATAATATTGTCTGTATTTCGAGACTAATTCGATTTCAATTAAGGTGCCTTTTTAAGCATCTGTTCAGATGTTTCAGCATCTGTTGTATTGGAACGACCGCACAACAGATATAGTTCTATAAGAGATAGTGTTTCGTTAAAATTGTGATTCTCTGTAATTTTGGCAGCAAGTCTTTAAATTTTTAAAGCTTTATTTTTTTAAAAAGAAGTTTAATTTTCCTCCATATTTCTTTCAGCTTGTTTTTTTGTTAATATATTACATTAAATAAGAATATGTCCTTCTTTCCTCAGTGGCTCGACAGCCCAGGGTGGGCTTTGGCCTTTTCCAGGCCAGCCTTCTTCCTGCTTGTGTCCAATTTTTTGTTCTCAAAACTAGGAGATCTTTTTCTAGGCCATCAATCCATCTTAGATTTGACCTGTCTTTTCTCCGTGTGCCAATTGGTTGGCCATTGAAGACTTATTTAACGTTGCGGTCTTCTTCCATTCTGACAACGTAATTCGTTGTACTTTTATGAAGTTAACGATGTCAGATTCTTTATATGAGTGATAAAATTCTAAACTTAATCTTTTTTGCCATTGCCATATTCTTGAATTCTTCCAAAAATAAATCTTAAAATCTTCCTTTCACACACATAAATACTTATCATGTTCTCATCTGTTCGAGACACGGACCAAGTTTCATATGCATAAGTTAATACTGATCTTTAAAAAAATAAGAATATGTAATGACAATAAAAGTGACTTTTCGGACAAAAAACGAAAGGAAAAAAATCTCTGACATATTTTCTAATTTTCAATGAAATTCATTTTACCTCAAATACAAAGCCTTTTTGATTCGCTAATTATTTTATTTATTATTATTATTTTGCTCTTCGCCTATCCTAACAGGCTGCTCTAACTAATAAAATAAATGAAAAGCAACGTATATATAATGCAGCCATTGTTCTACTTATCTATTCATTGTTTTGCTATTTGTTGTATATCTGTAAATCATCAGAGGAAAGGAAATGCAAATTGATACTAACCTCCTGCTCAAAAAAAGGGAAGGAAATGCAAAATGTTTACTAGAAAGATGTTTATTTCTTGTTTGAATGCTAACTTTACAGTGACAAAACGGATCAAGGAAAGAGGCGTGCTAATACTTGTAAAATAACATGGTTATGAGTAACTCAAATATTTTATTTGGTTTTTAGATAGCTCCTCTGTAAGAACGTTTTATCCATCATTCATTGATTGTTTAATTTTTAAATTTTTTTTAGCTCTGTAGGAGAAATTATTTTGCTGGTTTGATTGACTACTCGAGAACTTTCTTTTGTTGATTTAATAGCCAGAAATGTAGAATTTTCGCTGAAATTAAACCCATTAAAAAAACACAGCTTCTTCAAAGAAGATTGGATCTCGTTTAAGAAGTGTAAAACTAGGGAAAAACTGATGCATCAATCTAGAGTTGTCGAACGTATTCAAATAGAAGTATATGGAATTATGACTACCATTCTCGCAACGTTGAATCAATGGAAGAGAAATAAACTGTCATAACAGAAGAAAAAAAAGTGAACTTATATCGTTCAGAAAAGAAAGAAAAAAATCTGCTGAAATGGTATTGTATATATGCAGGCCCCGCCCGCCGGGATTCAAGTTTAATTCTGTACTAGATAAGAAGAATAATAAGATTTTTCTGAATTTTGAAAAGCGTTGTGATTGTTTAAACTGTGTGTATGTGTGAAATGACAGAAAAATGGAAAGAAATGACTATGAGACTGAAAAATAACCACATTTATACCATCTTATTATTTACTCATTTTCTTTAAGAAACATCAAATTGCGAGTTTCATCCCAATGCCTTTAAAAGTAAACTTAATTATTTTCAAAAACATTACTAGAGATATTGGTTCTTCTATTCCAATAAACGGCCGCTCTTGTCGAGTGGTCATAGTCTTGACCGGCGTTATCGAGTCCTGTGCCGAGTTCTAGTGGCATTGAAAAAGAAGAAAGGCTGATGCACGTTAAATCTATCTAGGCTTAAAGTTATCACGTTGGTGTGGTGTGGTGTAGAAATAATTTGGAGAGAGTGTTCTATTTCAGATGTCATCCTCGTCACATGATTGTGGCTCGCCAATAGCCCTCGTGCAGTTTCAACGTTAATTAAAATCAAATCAAATTCACACACACTTTCAATGGATTGAACTGTTAGTGGAAATATAAATCATTACAACGTGTGGAATTAAATGAAATCTTTAAGAAATAATTTTAAAACTAAAGAATGTAGAAAATCCCTCAATAAATCTTAAAATCATGTGTTTTATGATTAAGATACACAAAACTTAATACACATTACATAAAAATATACCATTGTGTATGTGGAGCTTAAGATTTATAATGCAATTTAGACTAAGCTTTAAAAATAGTTGCAAAATATACAGTTTCAGTTAATGAATCTGAAAACAACTTTATTAAGAAGAATCTAAATATTTTTGTACAATATTTTTAAAAATAAAAATGTCATCATAAAAGTACCTCTATGAAAAAAAAAACATATTTTTCTGAAAAATCCCGAGGTATAAAAAATAAAACTGTCCACACAGTCGGAAGGAAGGATGTCCGATTCAAACTTATCACCCAAAAAAGGATGTCGGCAGAGCTGTTGAATTTTCCGGAAATATAATCTTAAAACTTCAGATATTCGTAAATGAAACAAAGTAAAGAAGCTTGCCCGCTATCATTCTTCACATGCGTCCGGTTAAGGGCAAAAATCTTACCTTTACTTCTTAAAAATGTTCATGTGAACTGATAAGTCTCTAAAGAAAAAAGTATATGACATAATTATCTCCAAAGGTGTGTCTCTGGACTGCTACGTATATTTTCATATAGCATTTGAAATGTGGACTCGATGCAGCTAAAATGGAGTCCAGCAGCTTAGCCGAATTCAACCTTAGGGTTGTATTTTATGTGGTTTTGTGTTTTGGATGCTTGCAGTGAGTATTACTTCTTTGATTATTCATTAATATTTGTTTATTTTTCCACTTTTCAAAATTTTAATGCCTTAGATTAAAGGAATGCAGTATATTTTAATTGTGAAATGTAAGAGTTTAGTGTTAAAGATCGAATTGTGTGTGTTTAAAACTTTCTGTGAATCATTTCAATATGTTTAAAAATAAAGTTGGAAATACATATCAATATGTTTAAGTATTAAAATTTAGAGAGAATTAATTTAATATTTTTTTTCTAAATTTGGAGTTGTAGATGAATTATTTATTGCGTATAACATTTCTAGAAAGAACTATTTAAGGGGATACGTTATCCTAAAAATGACCAAAATATCGACTTTTTTTTATTATCTCATTTAATTGTGCGACTTTTCTAAATGTGTGTACAAAATTTCGTATAGCTCTAGCAACATTATTTTTTTAACAATACGTCGAAGTGAAAACCGAAACTAATGCACGTGACGACTGTATTTAGCACTTTCATTTATTATACTGACCTTTGAAACTTTATCAACTTTTTTTCGTGATAAGCCGGCTGGGTGGCGTAGTTGGTTAGGCAGTGACCTTGTAAGCTCAAGTTTGAGGGTTCGACCCCGGCCCAAGTCGGTGGATTTTCCTGATACAAAAATCGACAACGTCCATGTCTTATGATTATGCGGCATGTTAAAGATCCCTAGAGTGCCTGTTTGGCTTGGGTGCACTCAGAAAAATTAAATACCTAGTACCATTTCGCATCGTCAGAGTTCAAATACCTCCTTCTAGGGAGAAAACTGGTAATCAAAATTGCATTGTGGAGATTGGTATGCCACCTGGTGCCAAACTAAAAAGTGATACCAGCTCCCGGGGAATGTACTAGGTCTGCAATGGTAATTACTAATCCTCAACCCCATTTGAAAGAAAAAATTTCATGATAATCATGTATTTAAAATATTCAGGCTTTTTACTTATTTAATATAAAGTTTTGAAGCTTTGTGTTGCTGTTGTTTTGCATACTATAATTGATGATTCTCTCTGTACAGGGAATAAGGATTTATGTGAATGGTTATTTTTAAAAAGTTACCAAAGTTATATAAATATAGCTGGGTTTTTTTACTTTTTTTTATAGGAGTCCAACAAGGAAGAAAAATTGCTAATAAATTTATATTCTTTATATCAATCCCATGCGCAGAATTGTGAGAAACATTTCTAAGAATATTAGAGAAAAATATTGTGCAAAAGCATTAAAATTTGCAAAAATAGTAAAAATTTTAAAATATTGATGTATTTTTAAAAATTTTAAAATAATTGCTTAAAAACAGATTTTTTTTTCTGAAATGTATATTTCATGTGTGATCAAATAAGGCACACGTAAGCATTTTCATATATATATATAAATAAAAAAATTAGGGGCAGAATACCGTGTCCCCTTAAATGGAATTGAAATTTAGAAGAAAACATATTAATATGCTTGAATTTTAAAATTTATAAGAAATTTTTTCAGTAAGTTTAAAGTTAAGGATGAATTATATTAATTTATTTTTAAATTCTAGAAAGAATTGTTTTATAGTGTTTAAAAGTTAAGGTTTCCGACTGTGCGTTCGGAACCGTGATTTTAAAAAAGTGCATAAATGAATAATTTTCATGATATTTAGTGTCACTTAGATTAGAACATATGTATAAAATTGTTTTAAGGACATTTTGACAAAAACAATTATTTAAATACAATATTTTGGCACAAAATTAACTTAGAAAAACCTTTTTTCAAAATGTTCTCCTTTTGGGAAAATTGCTTTTAATATAATAATATTTTGCCTGTATATAGCTCAGACCTCTGTACAGAGGCTCAACAATGATTTTTGAAAAATTCACTTTATTTTCAGAGTTACAACCAATTGAAATAATTATCGGCGCTTTTTTCTTAAAATTTCTCCCCTCTGTTGTCGTAAAACATGGATAAACCCACTTCTAGGTTATATATTTCAAAAATTCTAGTTGACCCTCTGTACAGAGGTCTGAGCTATATACAGGCAAAATATTATTATAATAGAAGCATTTTTCGCAAAAGGAGAATATTTTGAAAATGAGTCATTCTATGTTCATTTTTTTGTCAAAATATTGTACTTAAATATTTTTTTATTGTAATACTATTCTTAAAACAATTTTATATACATTTTCTAATCTAAGTGACACTAAATATCATAAAAATTATCCATTTATACGCTTTTGCAAAATCACGGTTCCGAACGTTGTCGGATACCTTAAAGTGTAGATAAAATTTTTACTTATGTTTAATGTTTAGATACAACATTAATTGAATAGGAACCCTGAGCCATAATTTTAAAAAATGGTCCATTTATAAAATTTATGCTTAATAATTTTGAATTGATATTGAAGGGATTATTATTATTTTAAATCTGTTTTGAATTCTTCAGTTAGAATACACTATTTTATTTTAATCCATTACTTTTATTAAAAACCTAATCATAAAATTAAAGTAATATAAAATATCAAACACACACACACAATTTTTTTGTGCAGTTTTTTATAGAGCTTTATGAAATTCGTTGCATCTTGATATTCAAACTTTTGAATTTATTTTTAGGACTGTTTGCAACGGTCAGCAAGAAGATGACCATGATGGTAACAATTATTTTGTTCTTAATATAATACTTACTTCTTTGAAAATTATGCATATAAATGTATGAGAAAAACTAACACCTCTCCCCCCCCCCTTTTTTTTTCTTTTATAGACATGGGCTTAATGGATGCGCATGAATTTGCTGATCGTAAGTATAAATCTTTACTTTTAAATTAAAGTAACAAGAAACCTTTTTAAAATCTTCTTAACTAAGAAGAATCTTTTATGAAATTATTTATCTCTCTGTGTACAAATTTTCACATTTTTTCCCCTCTCTCTCTCTCTTTTGCTACTATATTCTATTTCTCTAAATTCAGAGACAGTTAACATTGAAATCTCAAGAAATTAATTACAAAATGATAGGACGATACTTGTTTTTATATTTATGTTAATAAAAGCTGAAAATATAAAGATGTTATTTTAGCGCGGCACAAATGTTTATAAAAAGATATATTTTAAGCTTATTAATATAACGAACTTTAAGAAATTTTTGAAAATGAAAATTACAATTTTTTGCACTGAATGCAGCTATTTAAGTAATTATTATTGTTTACCTAAGGGGTTATAATAAAGCGAATTTATTCCTTTAGATAAAACGACTAAGCAACTATAAAATATCCTAAATTACATTAAAGAAAACATATACAAAGTCTATTTAAAAAGTATCCGACCCTTGACTAGCAAAATTATCTTAGTTACTTTGTGGAATTAGGATCCTAATCAAATTCAAAGTAGGCCTCTTGCGCCTTCGTACTCTTATCCCAGCATTCCTTCCATTGCCGAAAACACTTCTGGAAGGCTTTTCTTGGAATGGTGTTCAACTCCGCCGTTGCTTTCTGTATTATCTCATCTCTACTATGAAAATGGGATCTTTTCAATGCATTTTCCGGAATAGCCAGAAGTTTCAAGAAGCCAGGTTCATTGTTGATAGAGTCTAGTAGGTCATATGCAACTTCAAGACGGAGTTTTTCTGTTCCACCGTCAGAAGCTTGGGAAAAAATTTCGCAGCGGCTCTGCACATGATCGCACAAATTTACATGTATAGAACCTGTACTGATCTCAACTTGTTCAGCAGTCTCTCGTACGGTTAAACGAGGATCTTTCATCACCAGATTTTCCTCCTTTTCAACAACAGCTGCATTTCGAGGACTCTCGGAACTCTGGTCACTCTCTACCGAGAGGTGATCACTTTTGAATTGGTTAAAACCCTCCTTAATTTGTGTGACCCCCATGGCATTGTCTACAAACGCTGAATCTTATGCATTGTTTCACTCAGAATATCACCAAGCTTTTGCAAAAAAAAACTGATGCAGTACGTCTGCTTAAGTCGTTCAGAAATCTTTAGAGAAATGAAAAATCCGACGAACACGAAATACAATACCTAACTCGACTGCCTGCAGGAAACGATTGATACACTGGAACGAAAGGAAAAAATTCAAGCATATGCATTAAGCTGTCACCTCTCACTGTGCACAGTGGCGCATCTTTAGAATCTCTACAGAACGCGGGAAAGTTCAAGGTCGGATACTTTTTGAACAGACCTTGTATTAAGCTTTTTATGAGAGTTACATGTATGACACTTCATTTAAAACGTCTCCACTATGCTTTCACTAAACATATATTATTTAAACTTAGAATAAAAATATTAAAAAAAAAACCTTCTACATAAAGAGATTTTTTTAACTGTCAAAAACTATTATATATTGATTTTCCTTTCCCAAGTACTGAAGCTAACCAAATTAACATTAGAAATTTTTGAGAGTATAAGTGAAAAAGAAAAACGAAAATTCAGCTATACCTGGATTATCAAAAATTAAGCGTGATTCATATTTGAAAAGTTTAATTTTTTAAAGTAAATATTCTTAGTTCACCCTAAATTTTCGTGAGTATAATAATTTTTATGCCAGTATTTTTTAGTATTTCTATTATTTTTCAGTGTAATTGCGGTTGTGAAGAAAAATGCAATTAACAATATAATGGAATTGTTTTAAGAGAGTTATTTCCACAATTTTTAAAAGTTCACTGTTAGCAACATTATTATTATTATTATTATTTTTTTTTTTTTTTGCAAAAGAAAACAAAAATCGTGCAAATTTAAGTGGAAAATTTAAAATATTGGACAATGCATTTTTGCTTGTTTTTTTTTTTTTTTTTTTCCTACTTGTTATCAAGCCAAATATGATTGTTTATAACTAAAATAAACGCAAACAAATCGCCAGTAAATCAAAGGTTATTAGTAAGCAATACTAAGACTGCTTCTTAAATAATACTTTATTCTTATTCTCCACAGTGGAGAACTGCGAGGAACCACCTCCCCCAATACATGGAGCACTGATGTGTTCAAAGCACAAGAAGAAAAAAGACAAGTAAGTAAAATATAGAGAGCGAGATTTATCCTTTACATGATCTTTATGATGAAAAAAAAAATTAAGTAAGAAATTAAAAGTTCCAAACGTTAGATTATCCAGATAAGAACATAAAAATAAAAAGATAGAACATAATTTTTTTTCTTTTTTTTCTTTTGTGTGTGAAAAGAGAAAATTATTAAGATTTTAACATAGATAAAAAAATACAATCTTTATTTGTCTTGTTATTACTATATCATTATTTGCTGAAATATTTTCCCCGTATTATAGCTGATTTTCCTTTCTCCCTGAGTCAAAAGTTTCATAATACGAATTTTTTTCAAAATCAACCTTTTATAAATGAATTAGAAACCCAGTGGCTGAGTGGTAGCGTTTCGCGCTGACTCTGACCAACTGACCGCAACATCTGCTCATACACCTCAGTGCCTGAGATGGGCACAGTGGGCCTTGGCCCTGTATAGGCTGTTGTGCCACTGAGTTTAGTTGAAAAATGAATTTTGTCTATATAAATATGTTGTCTGGATTGTAATCCAATTAGTTATCAAAATAAATATTAATGCAAAAAACAGTTTAAATTCTCTCAAAATTTGAATTAACAGTTTAATCAAGTTAATCTGACGATTGATCAAAATGATTTTGTGAAAATTTGGAATGTATCAGTTTTTCTTCTTTTTTTTCAAATTAACGTAATTTCAGGTAGTGTTTGTCACAGAATCTGGAGAGAGAACTCATTTTTGATATAAAAACTCAAAAATTAGTGTAAAAAAAGAATGACTAAAGCATATGTTTATCCTGCATAAAATTTAAATACATAAAATGAATGACTGTTTTTTTAAAAGCAAAAGATATGTTTTTACGTTATAGTAATAGAAATAGAAAAAGGATCATATTTTAATTAGGAAAAGGAGAATAATTTTAGATAAATATGCTGCTCTTTGTGCAATAATAAAATTCAAATGTATTCCTTCTGAGAAATTGCAGACTTTTAGCTCTGTTTCTAAGCAAAACGCAAAAATATTTTATTTATTTCTTTTCCAATTTTAATTAAATTTCTTACCAGAAACTGTAAGGTTTTTCAAGGATAATGTCTACTTTCCAGTTTTATTATCAAATGGAAAATACTTCGAGAGATGGATTTAAAGAATAATTCTTAATTAATAGTCATAGAAACTAATTGATTTACAGCTGACTGTAGTAATTACGCTATTAGGAGGATTTAACGCGTCAAAGTTTTAATTTAAAATGCAAAATATCCATAAAAGTTATTTCAAAATTTTTTTTATTCCATATTTAAAATGAGCCTCTTAGCACATTTAAATTTATAGATTAAAGTTCATATCCATACCGCTTAGACGAATCTATTGCATGCATGAAAAGTATTAAAAAATTTTCCCAAACTGTTGCAATGGAGTGAATATAAGTAAGTGCTACTATAGAAAGCATTTTAATTACTTCAACATATGCTATATGGACAATAGGGTAGATCAAAGAATTTTTTTTCCCGAATTTTAAATCTGTGTGGAAAAGATGTTGTCTGGTATACAGATACAGAGGAAAATAAATAAAACTAAAAAATTAATTTTTATGTAAGGTTCTGCCACAAGGAAAATGAAGTTTAGATATGGTTAATGAAGTTCATGTAAAAGTAATTTTCGGTAAAGAATAACAAGCATTTTAGTACTTGTTAACATTTATAATGATGAGAGGAACACCTATTAACCCCTTGCGACGACTGCGTTTTCTAGCGCACAGGAAATTTCAGATTTATGGGGATACTCACCTTGATGTTAAAACGCTCATTCCATTTTTCTTTTTGATGCTGACTGAGGTACGCATTTGTTCATATTTCGTTTCGCTTTCTAAAGTTTGTAAACTATTTTTGTTGTTTGTTTTTACTTTTTCTTGCCAATATGGCATGGTCGTTGGATTTCAACGAAAGTGATACTGAATGAGAATATTTGCCGAAAACGGATGAATGCGAAGTCACTCTAATACGAATTTATCTATCTGTGATGAAGAAATGGAACAAAAATAACAATACACTTATGTAACGCACCTGGAAAAGCTTTTTGTTCCAAGGAACATTTCGAGCAATTTCACAAAAATTTGTAATTTTAATTCTAATTTTCCTATTTTTTTTTTCAAATTTTTGTAACCCAGACATTTTGTAACTTTATACAATCCCAATACAAGAAAACTTACCTTATAATGTTTCCTGTGCTGGTTACACTGGTTGTACTTCTAAAAAGCCATGTATCTACATAAGGTTATAATGGGATATTTTGCCCTGTATATAGCGTGTATCCACTAATCGTTACATGGTGCGCAAGGGTTTAAATAGTAACAAGAAAAAGCATCAAGTACATTTAACAGCTTCTTTAGTATATATATTACATTAAAAAAAAAACTACTCACGAAATAACAGAGCACATAAATCGGAAGATGGTCAAAAGCTTAGATCGGGCTGATTTGATTGTG
>BMAV01010744.1:98247-120072 GCA_019973955.1 Trichonephila inaurata madagascariensis | reverse complement strand
TATTTGTTCGCCAAAGATTGCGAACAAGATACTTTTGCCATCCATATCCTCAACGGAAAACCTTGTGCCTCCGTGTCAGATTGCTCTACAGAAATCACCATTTACATTGGATCTGAAATGTATTTGCTCACTAATGGTGAAAATGGTCCCATCATTAAAAATCAAGAAAAAGAACATCCTGTCCCCTCTGCTGTCAATGGAATGCTCTTCCAAATGCTGTCCGACTATGTGACTGTCGGCAGTCCTTTGGGATTCAAGTAATGTTGATATTGAGAAATTTTAATTGAATGTTAATATTTCTTTCTGTGTAATAATTTATTTGAAAGGAGCAAGTTAAATCATTGAATTAACTTTGAAAAATGTTATGTTTTTAATATTATACTGTTTTATACGGGTCGAATAATTTATTTAATTTATATTCTAAAAATATTCTAAAAATATATTTTAATTCCTAAATTATTTTTATAAGTAATATCGATAATCATTCATGTGAAATAATATTCAATAGATTAATATTTTTAGTGAATTTTCTATACTTTAATCGAGATCATTTTTTGTATAAATATTTATTTAATTGATTGATTTAAATTGTATTTTTATATTTACAAAATTTTCTTATTTAATTAATAATTTTTTAATTAGTACTATAGTATTTTTTGCACGCATTTAAAAAACCGGATAAACATTCAGCATATTTGCGAGTAGTTTTTGAATCAAATAGGTTTTCAAACTGTATTTTCGAAATTGTGAAGACATTATTATTACACCGATATAATCAATTATCAATATCAATTATTATTATACTGATAAATAATGATGATGTTATTATTGATATTTGATAAATGATTGAAAATTTAAATAAAATTAACTCTTTGTTTTATAAATGAAAACTCAGTTTTCAATCTGGTTCTTGTTGCCGACTTAAATAAGAAATTTAAGCTAATAGAAAAAAAATTGCTTGTATAGAAAAATATTAGCATTCTACACCATTGAGAAAGATTTCAAACTTGTTCAGTTGGGGGACTTTTTTTTTATTCGAAACTTTTTTTCTCTCAATATCCATAACCCCTATAAATTTACCATACCGTAACTTAATGTGTACTTTGTATGAAAGTTCAGGGAAAAGGTACACTAAATAATATATATATTTCAATTTTGTAAAGCTCTTTTACAAACTCTTACGCATAAAGAGCAGATAATACGAAACAAATCCAAATATTTTTTAATACATGAAATAAGAATCATTCAAGTATAGCTAAAATGTAGACAGTCTATTCATTAAAGGTTGAAGAACCGAATATCAGTTAATTTCTATTAGAATCAAACTTTTAATTTTTTTTTTGTAGTGAAATTGTTCATTATCACATACTTAGAGAGAATAATAGTTTCCTGAAATCCTCTCTTTTTGTTTCTGAACATAAATATTAAATACATGGTAAGTTTGATGCGTTTTTTGCAGGTTAAAATGGAATAGGAAAAATACAATTCTGGTTGAAGTATCCAATCAATTGAAGAATAAAACATGCGGATTGTGTGGTAAATTCGATTATTCTGTTTTGAATGATTTCGGAACATCCGATGGCAGCATCACCGATAGTGTAGAAGGCTTTGTCAACAGCTGGGCTATGGAACTTCTTGGAGGTAACAGTTTTGATCCTAATATGCCAAAATCTTTCAATCCGTATAGTCCCGAATGGATAATTCAACTGCTTAAATTAATGTATTGTTTTGGTTGTAGCAATTAATTTATTGAATTCATTACTATTCTTTCTTAAGTGTCTTTATAATGAAAATAAAAGCAGACATGTAAATTACATTTATTTGTATTTACTACATTAACAGGGACTGAGCATACTTTAAATTTTTCTTATTAAAGTATCCGACTACGTTCGGAACCGTGATTTTAAAAAAGCGCATAAATGGATAATTTCCATGATATTTAGTGTCACTTAGATTAGAATATATGTATAAAATTGTTTTAAGGACATTTTGACAAAAAAAATTTATTTAAATACAATATTTTAGCAAAAAATAACTTAGAATAACCTTTTTTCAAAATGTTCTCTTATTATAAAAAATGCTTCTAAAATAATAATATTTTGTGTGTGTGTGTGTGTGTGCGTGCTTATATAAAGTAAAGACTTCTCCAGAGAGTCTGAACTAAGATTATTAAAAAATTCACATTATTTTCAGAGTTACCACCCATTGAAATAGTTATCGGCGTTTTTTTCTTATAATTGCTCCCCTCTGTTGTCGTAAAATATGGATAAACCCACTTCTAAGTTATATATTTCAAAACTTCTAGTTGAGCCTCTGTAGAGAGGTCTGAGCTATATACAGGCAAAATATTATTATAATAGAAGCATTTTTCACAAAAGGAGAATATTTTGAAAATGGGTCATTCTATGTTCATTTTTAGTAAAAATATTGTACTTAAATAATTTTTTATTGTAATAAAATTCTTAAAACAATTTTATATACATTTTCTAATCTAAGTGACACTAAATATCATAAGTATTATTCATTTATATGCTTTTGAAAAATCACGGCTCCGAACTTCGTCGGATACCTTAAAGAAGCTAATTTCTTATAAGGGAAATTTATGTTAATGCTAGCAGTGAAAGAATTATTTGCTTAAATTCTTTTTAGCATTTATGTTTAATTTACGAAAATAATGCGAAAATGGAAATAGAAATATAGAAAGAATAAACTACTTTACTCTCATCCTAAGTGTAAAAAATATACATTATGGTATTTTTATCTAATATCTAAGATTTTTCCTCACGAGTTTGTTTTTCTGTACCTCAATGAACTTTATCCATAAATTTGTTTGTGCAAATAATAGCTTTTTAGGAAAATGTTTCATTTTTTTAAATTTTTTATTTTAGTTTACTATTTTGTCTTAATACTAAACTTCTCTCTATATTTTTGGTAGTGTAATTAACTTCTGCTAAACAAACCATAATATCGAACCCAGAATCTAAGGATCAAAAAGATTCTAGAAAAAATATGTATAGTTTATCGATTTAATTGTTTTCTTTATAAGTACCTTTATGTCAATACCAAAAATTTCGTAATTTGATGAGAATACTATGAATCCTGAATAATTATTCTTTAAAGGGCTTTTTGTACATATATAGACGTGTTCTCATACATAGTATAACATTTTAAATTATTCACTCAAAATTTTTCTTTTAAGAAAGTAAGCTTGTCTTTCATCTAAAAATTCTGAACACTAGAAATACTTGTAGATAGTTACTTCCAGTTTTGGAAAATTACAAACATGTTTATGTAAATAGAAAACAAGACATACATCTTTTAAGTTTGGACACACACACACACATATATATATATATTAAAAATACCACATGAAGAAGCATTGATCAGAAAATTATGCAAATTTCAAAGCAGACACATCTCACTGAGTAATCCAAATGATGTGAAAATTGCACCTCTTCGGCCTACTTTTAGCAGGGTGCAAAGTCTGGAGAAAATCCATGACATTCAGGTTTCTGCCAATGGAGGTAGATCTAGCAGAAAGAGTATTTTACAAGGGACATGGTGGCTGCGCTGAGAACAGAACGTTGGTCCATACATCAAATCTCAGCTGACACTCATCTAGATGTGTCCACAGAACACCGGCTATGACAAAGATAGTTGGAACGAGGAAATGCGAAAAGTTAGAGGAATGTCGTTGCAGCCGGAGTGTCGTCAGCACGCGTGGATGGAAATATTTACCGACAAACGGTGATGGCACTGTAAGCCAGTTCTTCCGCTATTCTGCAGTATAAGCCGGTTTTTAAGCTCATTTCGGGTCCTGGACGCAGAAGATCTACAGGCCCCCTCGGCCCCTTGGAACTGGTGGATCGAAATTTATTACCAGAAAACCTGATTAAGTCCTGCTTATCCGGGCACTTACCAGCCCTTCCGGGCCCTGGCCCCTGAGAGCCCGTACCAAGCGCCCAATGGATAAACCGGCACTGCCCATACAAACAAAAATTTTAACCAGTGGCATATACAAGGGTGAGGTTTGGGGGTTCAAACCGCTCGCGTAAACCAACAGAATTTTTAATTTTTAGTTTAAAGATTACATCTTAATGCTTTCTTCGGCGTTTTTTAAGAATATAAGCCCTCCCATGAAAGCATTCTGTGAACACCACTGCCATTAACCCTCTATTGGTTGCTAGTGATCTCTGTTCATGGCATCCCTTGTAAAGTTAGAGATGTGGATGACAGAATGGCACAAGGTCTTGCTCTCAGAAGAAGTCACACTTCTGTTTGTCCTTTGTTAGTCACCGAGTAAGAGAGAGAGACTGTAGTGCCGACGTGATGACAGGTTCAATCTAGACGCATCTGTGGAACGCACCACTGGGCTACTTCGTAGCATCATGCCTCGGAGTGTTATTGCGTATGATAACAGGTCACACCCTTTGTTCGTATTCGGGCACTATGATGGCCCAATGACACATGGATAATGTGCTATGTGCAATGATACTTCCCTTCTTTCGAAGTAAGTGTTCAGTGTCCTTTACCAACAAATAATGCAAGACCGCATACTACATGCATCAAAATGTACTCCGCAAGATGAACAGATACTTCCCTAACCATATACGCTTTCTCCCCTGATTGAAGACGTCAGCTTAGATATCGCTTGCATATCCTGCTTACGACGCGTACAGAAGACAGGGAATGCAAAGCTATCCCATCCCTAAGGATGCCATTTGTGCTTTCTTTGATTCTATCTTTACTCGTGTTGCTTCATGTACCAGCGTCCGCGATACTCCTACAACTTTCTGATTAGACGTCGCTCTTCCTCTGTGTTACAAGTATCATTTCAAAATATAAACATGACTTACTTTTTGTTGTTGTTTCTCTCTCTTTCCCAGATTCCTTCATTTTCTGGTCATTCTCTTGTAAGTTTTACATTTTCAGTGTCACATATAGTGTATTGTAGTATGCAGAGAATATATTAGTTTGATTTAATGTTCATGAAGACTAAATTCTTGTACCAAATAAAACATTTTTCATGAATGAAGATAATACATTAAATTAAAGAAAAAGAAAGGAAATAATAAGACGTCATAAAATCTCAAAAAAGTATAAATTTTAATTGAATTAATATCTTCTACCACAACAATAAAATATTTTGAAATATCCACACTGAAAAACTTACGTACTCAGTGTTGGTTTCTATTCACAACAGAAAACCTCAAATTTATTTTTACCAGATATTTGATCAAGAGAAATAAATAAAAGCGAATTATAGCGTTTATGTTTATGTGTCCTATAAATTTGGATCTTTTACTGATCGTGATATTGATCTTTGTCAATATAAGAAGTTTTGCTTTCATAATTTTTCACCTTGTGTGTGACAGATTTTAAACTGCTGGTACAACCGATAAGGATAATGAAATTTTAAGTAATCAAATGTTTTCGTTCTCTTATTCAGATAAAATGCTTATTAATCCAAAATATTTCTTTAAACTCTAGAAAAATGTGAAGGCAAAGCTGTTATAATGGATGCTTGTTCCGAAAACAAAGACAAAGTCCCAGAAGCAGAACAAAAATGTCAAGTTATATTCAACGACAGATTCTCTTCTTGTCATCATGTAAGTTATTGTGTGTATGTGATTTCTTAAAAATTAAAACAATAAAATTCATTATAAAGCAAACACTAATCTGAAAATTTTAGATATAGACCTTTTTTTCATGCTTTAGATACGTTCCTCGAAGAACCGTATAAAAAATAGTGCAAGAAAGATGCAATTTGTGTAATTGAAAAAGGAATAAACTATTCAAAACTCGCGTAAGATGAAATAAAAATGTTATTTAATTTTAAAAACCACGTAAAAAGGATTAATTATTTCTTAATGTCACACCTCAAAGCAACAAGATTGTTGTTAGCGACGAATATCATCTTCAAATGACCAGGACGACACCTGATCTGGCACCCCATCCTAATTTTTCACTACACAACTACGTGAGGACTTTGTATCGAGGCTACAAAATAAAGAACAGGTCGAGCAATTATATAAATCAAATTTGAAAATATGCTGTGTAATTTTCGTAACAATTGGATTTATCTAAGGCTGTTTGATTATAGACGTTTCTAAATGTTATGAATAACATATCTGTGTTTTTCTCCAAGCATTAAGAAGATAAATAACTTTATAAAAAATGTATTATATCTCATTTCCTTAATACTTCAAAAACAAATGTATATACGAATACAAATAAATGTTTCTTTACCACTATATATTTTTTTCTAGTTGGTAGATCCGAAAGCTTATTATGAAACTTGCAAAATGGACTCTTGTGGTTGCGAGTCAGGTGGATCCTGCTATTGCAGCTCTTTAACAGAATATTTTAGAGAATGTATCCGACTAGGTGGCAAAATTGAAGGAGGCTGGAGAAGTGAAGAACTTTGTCGTAAGTAACCCAAGAAGAAAAATCTGAGTTATTAAATTATCTTATTTTAAATAATAAATATAATTATTCAAAAATTTATGTGTTAGGCATCTCTAAAGATTTCATGTCGAACATTTAATTTATTTAGATCCAATTTTGATAAGTGTATTTTATGAAATATCTCGCTTGTAGTTCGTGAATATGAACACTTTGCCAAATCAATATCATAAAGGTAGACTCATTAAAATATAAATAAAATATAAAACAAAAGGACCGACTTCCTGTTAGGGAACTAATGACTTTCCAACGGTCTCGTAATTTCGTGTGGGAAAGTACCCAAAACAGAACGTGATCGGTGTAGTTCCCACACCAATCTCCAGCTTCAAAGTCCACCGCACGAGGGGTGACAAGGACCAAGGGCTAAGTCTAAACAGAAATGATTCTGCAACACGTGTCTCTTTTGAAAGCGTGACATATTCCACCTTTAAAGAGATAAGAAAAGGAGAAACCCACACACTCCAAGAGACTCTCCTAGACTATTAGATTGACTCTCAGACTAGTTTCAGGTTTTCTTGTACGCTCTCGTACCTACAATGACCTCTCAAGGCTCTAAATAATGAGCATTACAATGCATCTTTCATGCCCTTCACGTCAGTAACCTAGCCTGTAACATTCTTCTATCGCCACGACACATTGGAGGGTCGGATAACACTGAAATGAAATTTTAAGAACGATTCCACCGTACAAAAACAAATTCACATAATTTTGTTTTTAAACAGTTCCTTTATAACTTTTTTTCTATTTCAGCTCTATCCTGTTCTGGGGGAATGATATACAAGGACTGCGGTACTTCTTGCCCCGAGACATGTAAGGGCACGGTGTATGACTGTGAAGATAACCGTTGCATCGATGGTTGCCACTGTCCCGAAGGAACAGTCCTTCATAACGGAGAATGCATTGAAAAAATGAATTGTCCTTGTCTTCACAATGAAGTGGAATATCAGAAAGGCCAAAGAATAATTCAAGACTGCAATGCATGGTAATGTGCATCGAGATGTACATTTTTCAACTTTTTTTATTTATGGTATTTTATCTAAGTTCACAAGACCATACGAATGTATTGACTATGTGTTCATTGTGTCTATCAAAACTTCATTTGATTTATATTCAATGGCTATTAACTGAATGTCTCTAACATTTGACGGATGCACAATTTATTACTTAACATTTTAGAAGTAGTACATTGATTGATGGATAGTTGTTTCTACATCCTATAAATGTTTTTAAAGCATGAAAAAGTTGTAACATTATATGAAACATTAATTATTAAATGCAGCTACGATAAAAAGCAAATTGTAGCAATCGCAAATGTTAAAAGCATAGATTATTTATGTCATAATATTGTCTTTCTAAAATTGTATGTAATTTCCTCTAAATGTTCAGGAAAAATTCACATTCAAATTTAAGATCGGAAAAATGCATACAGGGTTAACATACCAGTTTATAATATTAACACATTGCATACGGGTGATGAATTACACAGTGATTTGGTTGTTCAGTAAAAGCGCAATAAATTGATAACTGTGTGTGTGGGCTTCATTTTAAACAACAAAACTTTATTTAGTTATTTTTTATTCATTTATATATACTCCAAAACTCTTCATCACAAATCTACTAAATACGCACTTTTACGTGACCCACGCCTTTGTAATAGGCTGCAATAAACGTTTAAGTACATTTCTTGCATGCACAATGTATTAATAATAGATCTATTCATCATACGTTGTATGCAAAAAAATTGTATGAATTGTTTGCAGTAACAGTCTCTTTTGTGTATGGCATCCTTAAAACACTTCCATTTTGGAATTAACGATAATATTCGAATGATATTTGGAAAATAGACTATATTGCGATCTTTCTTTTCTAAATTCTGCAAGTTACATACTATAGTGAGAAAAATGTTCTATACTTTAGAAGTTAACTATGTCTACTAACTTCTAGTTATTTTGCTCAATTATACTATTTGGTTACTTTTCGGTCATTGATATTGATATCAATAGTCTTCAGCTGTGATTATATTAATCTAAATACATTTAATTTTATTAAATATTTGTTAATTTATTAGGAATTTTTTTACTTTAATTTTTTTTTCGTCCATTGCGATGAAAATAAATTCAATTCAAACCTATTTCAAACTATCTTAAATTCTTTCGTAATTATCAAGCATTACAAAAATTTACTTCACGTTCGTACATAGATATAATGCTTTTTTTGACAACTAAAACTATTATTTAGTATATATTTCTCGAAATCTAAACATTAACTCAATATTCTTTTTCTTTTCATGGCAGCGAGTGTACTGCCGGTAAGTGGAAGTGCACCGAAGAAGAATGTGGTGCAAGATGCTCTTCAACAGGTGATCCGCATTACACAACATTTGATGGTCTCAGCTACGAATTTTTGGGGAGCTGTCCATACTACTTGGTGTTTAACGACAATTTTACTATCGTTCAAGAAACCGGGCCTTGCGCATCTGCAACGAACGAGCCTGCAACAGATTCCATGTTCTGTACGCAGTCCATCAAAATTGATTATGGGGAAGGTTCCCTAGAGTTGCAACCTGGCATAAAGGTAAAATAATATTTTTGAAATCAACTTTTTTTTTGTTTTGTTTTTTTTTTAGTTTGATGAATTTTTTTTAAGGTAACCGACTACGTTCGGAACCGTGATTTGAAAAAAGCGCATAAATAGATAATTTTCATGATACTTAGTGTCACTTATATTAGACTACATGTATAAAATTGTTTTAAGAACATTTTGAAAAAAAAAATTTATTTAAATAAAATATTTCGGCAAAAAATTAACTTAGAATAATCTTTTTTCAAAATGTTCTCCTTTTGTTAAAAATATTTCTGTTATAATAATATTTTGCCTGTATATATCTCAGACCTCTGTACAGAGGCTCAATTATGATCTTTGAAAAATTCGCATTATTTTCAGAGTTACCACCAATTGAAATAATTATCGGCGTTTTTTTCTTAAAATTTCTCCCCTCTGTTGTTGTAAAATATGGATAAACCCACTTTTAAGTTATATATTTCAAAAATTCTAGTTGAGCCTCAGTTAGAGAAGTCTGAGCTATATGCAGTCAAAATATTATTATAATAGAAGCATTTTTCACAAAAGGAGGACATTTTGAAAAAAAATTATTCTAAGTTAATTTTTTGCCGAAATATTGTATTTAAATATTTTTTTTTTTCAAAATGTTCTTAAAACAATTTTATGCATGTAGTCTAATCTAAGTGACACTAAATATCATGAAAATTATCCATTTATGCGCTTTTTTAAAATCACGGTTCCGAACGTAGTCGGATACCTTAAGGTTCATTTCTAATAAACATTTGAAAAAGCTAATTCTCATTTCTGATTTTTAAGCCAAAACTCTTTTAGAAGAGATAAAATTACGACGGATTTTTCCAGTGATGTTTCATTTAATATGCTTTATTCTGCACTTTCATGTTTTATATAAAATAAATCCTTTTGAATAACATAGACTTTTTTTAAAAAAGAAATAAACTTCATGTAATTAAATGCAGTTAGCTTTAAATATTTATCTTTCTTAGCTGTTTTAATGCAATTAGCTTTAAACTGAAAGCTCAAAGTTAATATTTCAAGAGGAGAAAAATCAAAGACTCTAAATTTAATTCATCATCGAATAAAAATTCTCATTATTAAAAAAATAATAATAATATAAATGTGCATTACGAATTATTTCATATAGAAATTATGAAGTATTTAAAAATGTTTAGTGAAAAAAGTAAATTGTGGGGTTTTTCATGAATTATTTCTTTAAAAAATTAGTCAAATGATCATTTTTAAATTCATTAGACAGTGTTTCTTCAAATACTTATAATAATCTTGTTTTGCGAGAAAGCAAAATTTATTCATTTGATTTAACTGCTTCTTAAATATAATTTTAATTTATATTTAGCAAACATATTATATAAATTAATCTTAATTTTTTTCAGACTACATTCAACTCCAGATCCGTAGATTTACCTTTTACGGAACTAGGATTTTTTGCAACAATGGCAACAGACTTATTTTTAAAGGTAAATTTATCATTCCTTTTTTTAGTATTGCAAGCATATTTTTTCATTACAAGCACAAATACTATGAATTTTCTGTTGCATATCTTCTGTTCGCTTCTTTCATGTGTTATGTTATTTGCTCTATTTGCATAACATTTTTCTCGATCAATATATATATTTATATGAATTTTTTTTCGGTAACAGAAGTAAATGTACTTCGACAAAAAAATGATTAAATAATTTCGTTTAAAGTTCATATAGAATTCTTTTTATCTTTTTATATTGTATATTGTTCTCTTAATCATTCAGAAGATTTTTAGATAGAGTATTACTATATGGATTGCATCATCCAAATCTTACTGCAGGATCAAATGCTAAAGACTTTTTTGTCATCTTTATTTGTAAAGTATCACAATTCATCAATGAGCTTCTTCTTATGCAATAGCAAATACCAACTACCTGGGCCAAAATCTAGAATATTAAGTTCTTATATTTTATGCATGTTAAAAAAATTAGTTTCCTGACTATCTTTTTGCAATGCAAAAAAAAAGTGGCTGTAATTTTATTTTTTGCCAATTAATGACCATGATTAATATTTATCAGTTCTTATATATAAATGCACGCGCACGAAATAAACGATTGAACTCTGTTTTATAAATGTTTCAAAAAATAAACCATAGTGCGATGTAAATATTACATGAAAACTATTCCGAAATCCAAGGCATAATGCGATAGTGAGTTTATTATTCGTCAATGGAATATTGTAATTTGTATCTAGATGAAAAAAAATGTCATATATGTACATAATTTTTGTTGCAGACAAAACTTATTGTTTTGACACATTTTACTTTTTGAAACCAATGACATCTTACAACTTTTTGAGGCCCTGGACTTTTATGTAAAACTAGCCCCACCAGGAACTTTTTTAAGAAGACATGTAGTATACGTTGTCAAAAATACTCGTACAAACGGTTACCCGTAACAAATTAATGCGCTTGACTCACAAACGACTCGACGAACTGCCTCCTTTCGACTAAAGTAGTAATGATGGTGTATGTAGGTAGGCTTAGGCATAGACACGGATGACGATCGCAGTTTTTCCACTATTGCCAATTGTTATATAGACCTAAATTCCCAATTTTTGTAGAATATGGTCTGGAATAACATTTGACGATTAGAATTATTCGAATTATAATATTATTGAGGCTATCTCGAGAATATGACATTTTGCACCCCATCCTGAGTCTGAAACCCGGATCCAGTTGGCTTATGCCTTAAAACATCCCTTTGAGACTATTATCAAGCTTCGAATCAGTATTAGTCCTCATGCTCTTAAGAATCAAAAGTGTGGACCAAGACCTGATTTTGATGACTGATTTTTTCGGTTCACTTTACAATTTAAATATATTAAGATAATGTTAAAATAAAATGGAATATGCTTAAAGCAATCGAGAATTTTATCCTACTCGGTTCGAAGGAAAATTTTTCTCATTCAGACTTGGTATAAAATAAATTGAAGGTTACTGAAGTAAAATACTTCTTTTTTTACAAAATGTTCTTATTCAGAAAATAAATGAAGACTCACTTATTCATGCATCGAATATTCATTAAATCAGAATTTTGTTAAAAACGACTGCTCTCCTTGAAAAGTTCTTGAATCATGTACTTATATTCTAAAATTTTTCCTTTTAGAATGAGGCCAACAAACAACAAATAATCCACTACGTGAATCAAAAACGATTCTAAATTACTCTTTCATTTCTTATACCAGGTACGCCTAGAGAACGGATTATCTCTCTTATGGGATGGACAAAACAGAATTTACATCGACGCCCCATCTACTCTCTCCAATCAAGTCATGGGACTTTGCGGCACTTTCAACCACAACCAGAACGATGATTTCCTCACTCCTGAGAAAGATGTAGAGGCTGATGTGGCTTCTTTTGCAGCTCGTTGGCAAGCCTCTGATACGTGCCAGAAGAGGTCAAGGCGATCTTTAAGGTCTCCATGTGAGATGCAACCTCAAAAACTCTCAGACGCTGAACAACTCTGTTATCTTTTAAAAAGCAAAATATTTTCCGGTTAGTTGAAGCTCTTTTTTCTTCCTTAATGATATACAATCTAATATATAATAAGGAACTTTATAAATATAATGCAAGGGCAGTTTCGAGTGGTAGCGTATCGCACTTCCACACCAAAGGTCCGGGACTCTATCCCCGGGCTGGGCAAGGTCAACTCATCCTTTCATCCCTTCAGTGGGTCGATAAATGAGTACCAAACTTGCTTGGGGAATAAACACTGGGGATTTCGCGTCAGATTGACCACCTGAACGAAACATCTACTTATGCACCTCAGCTCCCAAGGTCACGAGTCAGGAATATTGAGATGGACACAGACCTTAGCCCTCATAGGCTGTTTCACCCCTGAGTTTAATTTATGAACATATTATATGTTACCTCTAAAGTGTAGAAATCAGTTAATCTGAAGATCAGCTAGGTTATCTACACATTAACTAGTGTAATTCATCAAAGTGTGAAAAATTGTTTTATTTCTCAAATTATTAACGTAATCTATGAATTGCCTTGATAACCTGCACATTACCTATTAGTCATCTCTTAAAGTGAAATAAGATCTTTCGTGGAACAACAGCAACGTTTCTGTACGCTTAGATTACATGTTGTTTATTAATTGTTCGATATCTGACAAATCAAGTTAATACAATCGAGCAACTAACACATTGGTTGATAGAATCAATCATCAATCTGTCGCGACTCGGAGGTCGCGGGTGTGGGAGGGTTCGAGGAAGAGAAGCAGACATGATCTTAGAATAATTCATTTTATTCAACTTTTAACACTTTACGAAATGCACTTTTTTATAACTAAACCTTAGAAACAATAAGAAATCTTATCCCGAATTTAGGTAACTAAATTATGAAAGGTACTTACTTATCTTGCACAAATCTCTGTATTATTCGGCTCGCAGCCTGATAGCTCATTCAACTGCAAGGTTGATGCCTTCCACTATTCTGATGGATTCTCATTTTACTATTAACCTTAAGATACGTTACCACCAGTCGCTTCTTACTTGGATTTCAGTTTACAATCAACTCATAACCATTTTTTTCGCCTACTTAAATAGTAGCTGCATCTGCATAAATCATTTCTACGGAAAGCGGTTTTTAAATTAATATCACAGTTAAAGGATACTTTCCCCAAGAGGATTAGTAGAAGTCCCGAATAAAACTCGTTACAAATCAACTGAAAAACTACAGTAAAAAGAATCCAACGGTTTAAAATATTATTTTTTCAATTAAGGAAATTGACATAATGTTTATTTATTTTTCGATATCTTAAGATCTATAATGAACTGTAATTTCTTTCTATCATAGTTGAGATTGCTATATCGATACGTGCAGCTGTACTTTGTAATATTGGAACTTTAAACATTTAATATGTTTCCAGAAGATACTAGTCGTCGTAATTAAATTGATTATAAATTAATTCAACGAGTCTTTTATCGAATACATTAACAGTCTCTGCCTCTCTGTTTCTAAATGTTTAGGAGAAATTATTCTGAAATGAGTCAATGTTCAATCAACATTCCTAACCGAAAGGAAATGTGAGAAACAAACTTTTGAACTTCAACGATACGGAAACAGCTAATGGGAAGATTACTGAGTTAAAATACGGAACAATCTTGATTCCGCACTTTAAAGGAGCATATCAATTAATGTGCAAATTCAGTAGGTAATCTGCACATTAACAGCTTTCAAGCTTTACCTGTAAAGTATATAAGGGAAAAGTGACTCTCTAATTTACATCAAGAGATCTCCGAAGTTACTGGATCTGTAAACTTGTGAAATTTCATAGACAACTTCTTTTTGTTGAGTAGAGAGAGATTAGATAAGTAAAGTTTTTGTGGAAATCGACTCCCAAGATGGGTTGCGGGAGCGTTGCATTAAAAAATTCCCCCTTTTGAACTATTAGTCAAACTGTTTTTAAAATTTTGCAAGTGTTCTTCTTTTGTTGATTAAAGATCCGTTACAAAAAGGTTTTGCGGAAATGGACTCTAAAGGAGAGAGGCGGATATGGGGGGACATAAAACAAGAATATACTTTCGAGTTTTGGAAATTTAAGTCCCATCTTTTTTTATCAAAAAGCGAGGACGGTAAGAATTTGTTTAAATACAATCGAAAGTTTAACGGTAGGGCTATATATTGTTTTAAATTTAATATCTTTAAAACAATATATAGCCATAAAAAATCCTGAAATCGCCAGAAAAGAGCGGGTGGGAATGGCTAGTTTTTTGTAATATTAATTGGAAAGTTCAGTTGTATCATGGCTTTTAGAGGGAAAACATTTGGTATGACAAATTTAGGTTTGTTTCTATGTATATCTTTGTTTAGTATAAAGCAATAGAGAATAATTCATATTTTAATGTCTGAAGTGCTTTTCATCTTTTGTAGCTTGTAAAAAACATATTAACTTTTCCATTACGGGCAGACATAAGATCTCTTCTGACCTTTTCTAAATGCACCTTTTTATTTACTTTCATTCAGGACAGATTTTCATGTAAAAAAAGTCATGTGGTTAATCTTATAAATATAATCGATTATATATATATAATCAAGTTAATGAGCTACAGAATATCAGTTTAATCGAATCGAATATCTTTTTTTTTGTTGTTTTTTCAACTCATACATAATAAATCTTTTAAAATATAAGTTTTAAATGTATATAACCAAAAACAATTGCATATGAAAATGGAAACTTATTTTCATTATGTTTTTTAAAAAATTGTATCACAGTGGTTAATGAATATTTTGTTACCATATTGTTGGTGCGGGTTTCAAAATTATTATGAATTTATAATGAGAAATCGTTTTCTAGAAAAAGGGTTGAATATTTTTCTATAAATTGATGATATGGGTTTGGAAAAACCATCTTGATTTCTAAACTGGCATAAATTTTAGATTATACATAGATTTGTATTGTTTCACCCAAATTCTCCAACTAATTTCTTTGAAAAACCTATTAAAATTTTCTAAATTTCTATTTAATTCTTATTAAAAATTTTTTACTGGAATTACGGGCCTAAGTACTTTGGCCCATAATTCCTTTTGATGATAGAAAAGCAATTCATAAAAAAATTTATATTTGGAGAGAAATTTGAATCTGTCATATTTAAATGTAGTAGAATTAATGGTCCATTTACAATAGTTACAAAAGTAAGTTTTTTCAATCAAAATAACTATTTAATTGCATCAAAGATTATAAAGTATCATAATTATTTCTATAATTTTTAATAATAGCCTGTCATGGTGACGTAGATCCCTACGTATCTTACAAAAATTGCATCAATGATCTCTGCCTTTGCGGTGAAAAGCTCGAAAATTGCCTGTGCCCAATACTAGCTGATTATAGTCTGTCTTGTGCGATGAAAGGTGTTGTGCTTGACTGGGTGAAGGATATACCTTTTTGCCGTAAGTATACATTCCGTTGACAGTTTTCGTTTTATAAAAATATTTACTTATTTTGCTAATATTCATTTTATAAAAATAACAATTGTATTCTAAAAACAAACCTCTTTTCGGTGAAAGTTATTAAATTAGGAAGTTTCAAAGAGTTAGAATGAAATCGAAATTCACTTATGATATAGCACATGCTTATTACATAAATATTTCTTTTTTCGTTTTGTTAAATCTGGTTTTAACGAATATCTTTTCTGATTCTCAATGAGACTAATCATTTGTTTAATAAAATGGACTGGAATTTTGAAAATATCATAGATGGATATTTAAATTGTAATTAAAACAATGAGACATAGCCATCCTGCGATAGTTATGTCTAGTGGGATCCGCGTAAGCTAGAGGTGTGGGATTATCTAAAAGATGAGACATTTTGGATTCTTAACACAACTTTTATTAAGAATAACTTAAATTACTTAATTCTAAATAACAACTTTCTTTAAGTGAGAATAAGCCACCAATTAAACTGAATATTCAAGTCAGATCGCACAACTAGATCACTTATCTTAATTATATTTATTTAACTGTATAATCTAACTTCCTATACAAAATATTACCTTTTATAGAGTCACCTTCCTTCCTAGGTTGAAGATATTCCTATTATGTTATTTGTAGGTGAGAATACTCAGGCTTTCTTAATCCTTCTTATAATTAATGACGATGAGCGTATCCTTCTTCCAGAGCTGTAGGACGTCTAACATTTATTCGAACAATTCCGCACTAAGTTATCTCTAGGTTTGCCGTCTTATCTCACCAAACCTTCTATCCTTTTAAAGTATATCCCATTTGCATATTCGTTCTGTTTCTCTTCTTGGTATTGGGTTGGAAAAGTTTTGCCATTAATCGTGGCCGTCAAAGAACTTAGGAGTTATGTTAGAAGAAGAACGCGAGAGACGTCACAACAATTGCTAAAAATGAAAATAGTGTATTTTTTTAAAGCTATCTTCTGTTTCAATTTTGTTATGATGAAACTTTGAAATGTACAAGAAAAATATTAGGAGTATCTTAGTGTTTTATAATTTGGGATTCTGATATCTTTTGACAGCAGCTGTAGTAATGAAAGGTCATAAAAGGCTTACAAGCGATACGTTATATTAAAAATTAATACGTTAGGCGAGTCATACAAACAAAACAAAAGGATATATATTTTTCCTATATTCTTGTATTAAATGTGGAACAAAATAAAATGTGAGGAAATACATGGTAAAACTGTGTATATTTAAATCATAACATCATAAAAAGAATAAATTCTAAGGAATCTTTTTTTCACTGATTTTTATGTATTTATGATAATTACAAAAATTCCAATTCTTTGCCACTTTATAATATAGTGTGTCCAAAAAATATGAGAACTCTTTCAAAAATTAGTTAAAAATAAACAAGAATTTTCACTTGCGTTTTTTTTATGTTCCATAAAGAAAAGATTAAAGTTTCTGTTTCATGGAATACAAACTAGACGGCGCAGTGTTCCTTTTTTTCAACATTCTCATTTCAAAATGGCTTCAAAGCAAGAACAAGCGCCAGTTGTAGTATGGTTTATCGAATCTAAATATGCAACACATGCACAGCATAAATGGGGCACCACCACACTGGAGTTTGGAAATGAGAAAAAGTTCATAGAGTGATATATGGAAAGAGGAAGTCCAATAGCTAGGCCGCATTGATCTTTAAACATAACACCTTTAGACTTCTTCAACGTGAAAAACATTGTTTACCAATCTTCAATTAGTGACACTGATGTCACGAAAAGTCAAATTACAATGTGCAATGGATGGGTGATCCCATGCATTAGTACACGAGGTTGAGAAGGAAGATTAGCCATAGTCAAGACAAACACAACTTAACAATTCTCAACAACGTCACAAATTTCAAGTTAAAAAGCTCACCAATAGATAAATATAGGAGCAATAGAGCGAGGTAGACGAGATAATTGAAGATTTAATTATAAATCGGATCATTTACTCTTAGCACGTCCTGGCAATACACCTTCTTCTATATTCGATATTTGAAAGCAAGTTCTAAAGTAATCTAGTTCAAGCCAACACTAAGCAACTTAAACAGCTAATTGACCAAATCGTTAATCTTAATATTAATCAAATAATCTACGACGCACTCTCGCCCAGTTTTACGTTAATCACTAGTTGCTATCCGTTTTGCTTCTAACCTGTCTCTGTTTTGAACTTGAAAGTTAATCTTTAAATATAAGCCTTGATTTGAATAATTCGCGTCTTCTTCGGAGGAAAGTTTTAAATAGAATAATATTTAAAGAACCATTATTCCCCAAGAGGATTAGTAGGAAATGCGCAAATAGACCTGTTACAAGTGGCCATTCAGATTGTTGATTCTGCAGTGCTTCACAGAACTTGGCTAGAAATCTTGTATAGACTCGATTTGTTGCGCTCAACTAATTGTACGCACATTGAAATTGTGCAATAAATCATTGTGAGAAAAACTTTGATACCTTCTTTATAGAACGAAAAAACCTTAAACTATTATTATTATTATTTGTAATTAATGTTTGAAAGTGTAGTCACATATTTTTCGGATCGCCGGCACAATAAATTCTGAATATATATAATTTCTAGTTGTATTAATAATTTTATTTTACTCTGATATACTTCCAGTGTTAATATATCGCAGATAACTGTTGTATATCTAATTTTTAGATAATCCAATCATCTATGTCTCAATTACTGTACATGTTTATTTTAAAAATTATAAAAAGAATTAAAATAAAATTAACACATATTTGAGAATAATAATTTTATCATAACAGTAATATTCTGTATATACGAAGTTCCCTTTCCCTGACGTTGCTAAATAATGCAATTTTCAGAGCCCGAATGCAGCGGGGGTCAAATCTACAAGGAATGCGGCAATCCTTGCACTTGTACATGCGCTGCCATAGCTTCGGAAGAAGTTTGTACTCCCCAGTGTGTTCAGGGCTGTACGTGCCCTGATGGTATGACCCAGAACAGTGAAGGATTCTGCATTGCTATTGATCAATGTCCTTGTGTATATGAAGGAAAAGAGTATCCTTCTTCGGATATCACATTCCAAGGAAACGAAGTTTGGTAAGTTTATAAGAAACACTTTCCAAGGATTTGAACATTCAATGATTAAGAAATACGAATATGCCATGGATTTACTAAGTGTAGTTAATCTTACCAACTTTCGATGCGTAGAAATATCCTGCCATCTTATAAATGTTTTAATATAACTGAAATATAAATAATGTATGGATATAAAACGTGCAATTATTTCCCGATAAAGAAATGTTAATGAAACGAAACCATTGAAACTTTTTTTCTTTGCAAGGTTAAAATATAAAGGTTCGTAAGGCATAAATGCTTTTTTCACAGAATCTGGGTATTAACACTGGGTGTGTTTCACTAAAAGGGTCTTTTTGACTCAATTCTTGGATGTCAATGATCAAACCCCATGGGACCATATTTAATTAAACATTTATATCCTTTTTCTTGATTCAAACTTAGTGAATTCAGATCCTTTTTAATAATACTTTGTTCCACTTTTTTTTCTTTTTACTTGATTTAATTAAAGAAGCATTAAATAGTTTTAAAAAGGGCTATTGTCAAAGATCCAAATTTAATTACGAACAATATACGAAATTTAGTGATTAGTGATATGATTAAATTTAGTGATATTTCTATTCCAAGTTGAAAAAAAATAATATGTATATATATGAGCACTATAAAAGAAATTGCGAAATGTACACAGCTGTCAAACAGTTATGTTAAATAAAAAAGTTCTTAAGCATATGAAAAACATAAAATTCGAAGCATTTATTATGAATCAAAATTAACAAAAGGAAATTACAAGACTGGTATTTTTAGTTTTTTTAATACAAAAGTTTTTTTGTGAGGTTTGACTCTTAAATATATTCGTATAATTTTTGTAGCTTTAGAGTTCACAGGAATTAGATTCATACAAGTGAAAAAAATTTAACAGATTTTTTTTTTGTTTCAGAACAAGATTTTAAATTTAATTCGGGAAACAAAAGCAGCAGGGTATTCTAATATTATTTGGATTCTAAATCTAAGAAGTAGTTAGAGAAATTAATCCTCTGAACTTGAGGTTAATAGAATAACTTATTAGGAATCGCTTACGGAAACGTTCTAAAATTGAATATCGAGAATCTGTACATTATCTTATCAAGTTCGTCTATATAAATCTATGATGGGCGTTAGTAATAATCTTTTTTACGGTAATTCACGAGATTCTCTCCTTTCAATTGTGTTCAAAAACACCATTAGCAAGAATCACTAAACATGAAAATGAAATTCACTTTACCTCTTTGTGCATTTGCATAAACAGCTTCTGCAAACGAACGCGGGATTACTAAAATAGTAGAATCAATACAGCAGCATAAATCACTTGCTTAAGAGAAGAGGAGGAATGCCCAAAGGAACCGAGCTCACCCGAGAAGGGTTTAGAGGTACAAACAAAACCCTCGGGAAACAACCACTTCCACGTCCAGACTTCATTGAAAAAAAAATAAAAGTTTACATTTTATAAACATTAGAAGACAGTAAAATGATAAAATACAAATTTAAAGGAAACTGCACTATATACATACATGTGCGTGAACGTAATACAAATATACAAAGCAAATATAATACAAATAATAACATCATAAGGAGTATAAGAGAAGGAAAAAAGAATATACATATTCCAGCTTTCTTACAAATTCAAAAAAAAAAGAAAGAAAGAAAGAAAATTAACCAAACAAACCAAAATAAAAAAAAAGAGAGAAAAGAAAGACAGGAAACAAAATAATAAAAAATAAAATGTTTTTTCAATCCTATTTTCACACCGGAAAGAGGATTATTTTTTTCGAGACCAACTGGGTAAAACAAACAAATAAATAAAGAGAAAGAAAAGAGGGGAAAAAAGAGAAAATATTGAATTTTATTAAAGATATCATTTTTGCTAAAGGAGAAAAAAAAAAAAAAGAAACGAGTCTTACAGTAGTCGGATATGCTGTGTAACATCTGACATGTTATCGTGATAAATACGCAATATTAACTTTTTTCCTGAAAAAAATTTGAAAATCGCGCGTGTGCGGGTATGATTGGAAATAATTTTCTATCGAATAATTATATCTTTAATGAAAATTGTATTTAATTAACAAAAGGAGTAATGTGCAATATTTTATCAAAAATAATTATTCTTGTTCAATTTGGGGAAGAGCAGAGACAATAGACTTATGATAACTAAAATATGACACATATACTTGTGATTTCAAAGTATTTAAAAACCGTTGAAAAACAGCATCAATAACAGTACCACTGTTAGTTGTCGAAACATTTTGATTTGTGTTCATTTCGTGCTTGAGTTCATCATTCAAAAAAGCTATGAGCGGCTCAGCTTTTGGCAAACTGAAGTTAAAGTTAAAATCACCACTCAAAATCAGGGGAAGCGAGTGATAATTTTTTTAAAAGAGCAGAACCACCTTCGTTATATGGTAAAAGTACAAAATGCAGGAAATCTTTAATTAATTTTTTTTAACCGTGTGATTCGAAGAAATGTATACCACCACCGAAATCACTGTTTGTCCATTTTCAAATAAGCATTCTGCCGCACTCATGTCCCCCAATATCGTGACTTACGGATTTAGAGTGCTTAATGGCTACTAGAGTTGGACCCCATGCGAGGGTAGCGAAAAGACACAGCCACGCACTCTCATTGGTCAAATCAAGTAGCGCGCGCTTACGTCATATCCTGTTACACACATCCGTCCCATTTCACGAAATCACTCCCACAAATATCCAGCAATC
>BMAV01010744.1:58765-97847 GCA_019973955.1 Trichonephila inaurata madagascariensis | reverse complement strand
AAAGATTTATGTCACTACCTTCGGGGGCCCCTTTTTTTTTAAAAAAAGTTTAATGGAACACATATTTTTAATTTGGTGTATAGAACTAGGAATTTAAATTCAGTTGGAATGAAACGGATGGTCCGGTACCATTTGATCCGCGGACCGAGGGTTGCGGAGCACTGGTGTAGTGGACCAATGCACGTTAAACCTGTCGATGCTCAGTCTTTAATTTGGTATGGTGTGAAAGTTTGGAGAGCTTCTCTTCAGTCCTCGTCACTTGACCGTGATTCAAAATTGTAAGGTCCGTCATCAATAGCCTTCGAGTTACTTTTTAATTTGAGATTAATAAGTAATCAGTCAATTAGTCCCCTCTTTAATTTTTGTTTTAAGTTCTCCTTTACATCTATTCTTCGGTGAATTGTAAAAACTCATTTTGAAATGTAACATTATGAAACGCGTAAATTATTATTTGTACCAATCTGAAAAAATATCTTTTCTTAGTAGAGCTTAATATAAAAAAAAAGAATTGTTGACTATATTTTATCTAAAATATATATTTTATTAATAAATTAATGTTTTGTTCCTGTTCGCCAATTCAGTACATGTAAGAATGCCAAGTGGGAGTGCAAACCGGCCCTTGAGGGAGAAATTATGAGGTCAGAACCGATGATTATGAATAATCCAATAAAAACTCCCGTGGAATGTTTGGAAGAGAATAATGAGGAATTCACCAATTGCTTGGATACGTGTCCAATGACTTGTCAAAATTTTCATTTACCTCCCAAATGCGAAACAGAAGATTGTATTCCTGGTTGCAGGTAAGCAATGCAATATATTTTTTAGAGTGAAAGCATCAATTTTTTATAAACAATGATGGTTATTAATTAGTATAATCTTAGGCATTTCAAATATAGTAATCCCTCCATTTACACGATTTCACTTTTCACGATGCTTTAGTGAAAACTAAAATTCGAAAGCTTCATAGAGTAGTTTATTTCATTGTCTCACATACACATATTTATTTGCTTTTGTGTTGAGAAGGGGTATTATGTGGCAAAAAATTTATGAAATCAACAAATAATAGCATTTTAATAACGAGCATTTTCAGTTCATGTACGAATTTATGCGAATTCGTGTGCTGCTTTCGAATCAATAACCAACGTAAAGGAAGAGATTATTGCATTATAAGATGATCTGAAAACCAACTTTATTTAGAGAAGAGGCATAACTTGTGCAACAAATGTGTCAATGTGAAAAAATTTGAAGTAAAAGTATTGTTAAAATCTTAGCAAAATAAAAACCTTTTTAAAATGGACGCATGGAAATATTGTATTCGATCCCAGCAAATAATTATTCCTATGAAACTATACATATTGAAAGTTTATTGAGCTTTCTGTACACATTGATCAGAATATAGTTTAAACAATTTCATTCGTACTTATGTGCTGTTTTAAATATTCCAATAAAATGTGGAACAAAAATAAAATTCTTCAGAATTTTACCCTTGTATACCTTAAATATATAAAAAAGTATCATGGATGTATTTTAAACTTGTACGAAATACTCTTTTTAATGATATTTAAATATGAAATGGATACTTTAGCCAATGAATCCTTATAGTTGTTTTTTTAAACTGAAATATTCTTTAATGATTTTCTGTATTGATTTATTCTGTGTATGAATAAAAGTTTTAGTAAGTCTTGGTATAAATCTCCACTAGTTTTTCGATCTTAGAGCACTTTTAAGGATACAGTCAATAGAAAAGAAGTTTTTCAAAATGTTTTTGATAACAAAGGTTCTTATAAAGCACACATACACACATCTTCACTCTTACAACAAATCTTTTGTGTGTGTGTGTGTTTATGCACCGCGTATATTTCTTTTATAAAATAAAACAACGCTATATCGAACATGTACATTCTGAATTTTAACATTTAAATTAAAATGGTATATAAGGGACAACAAATCTAACCACATTTTTTAGAAAAATAGACTCGAAATGTCCTGAGTATTGTCCTGCTTACCTGAATGATTTCTCAAGTGAGCTGAAGTTCAATTTTATAACATTTATGCATCCATTTTTCAGCAAAAATCCTGTTAACACATTGTCAGCATCCTTAAATTTTTTACTTGTTAAGTATATTTCATATAAAAATTATTCAATGAAAATTACCAAAGTATTGAGAATATGATTATTATATATCATACTTAATATCATCTTTAAGTTTTATAATAAAATACATTATATAAAACTAAAAATGAAATAATACGCAAATGTCTTAAAGCCAAAAGTATTGAGCAGATAGAAGCAAAGAGTTGAATCTCATTTGGAGCAATATTGAAATTTATTTCCACTTCCAAGTTTATGAAGATTTAAAAGAAATTCTATTTACTTTAGATGTACCTTTTTTAATGGTTCATTCAATTTTCAGATGCAAAGTAGGCTATCTTCTTGACACGGATTTGCAAAAGTGTGTAGATATCAAGCAATGCGGGTGTATTCACGCCAACCGAAGGTACAAAGAAGGCGAAACGTTTAAGCAATCGTGTAATTTATGGTACGTATATTTTTGTATATAGAATACACAAAACATTACATTTTTAGAAAGAAAATGGAACTTTATTTCCCCTCAAAAAATTACTGAGTATTATGTAAAATATCATTACAGCACTTGTAGTAATGGAGAATGGCAATGCACAGAAAAAGTATGTCCTGGTATTTGCACTGCTTGGGGTGAATCTCATTTCAAGAGCTATGACGGCAAGATCTTCGATTTCCAAGGAGACTGCGAATACATAATGAGCAAAGGAAAGATGACTGGAGCTTCTTACACCCTCTCTGTGCAAAATGTGCCTTGTGGAACAAGCGGTATTACCTGCAGCAAATCATTTACCTTAGATTTAGGACCGCTCATGTCAAGCGAGAACGGTATCATTGGTAAGTTTAAGATTGCATTTATTTCTCAAAAAATTATGGTAAAAGTTTACATAAAAGAGAAGTTCCAGCGGCAAATATTGTAACAAACTTTAAGCGAAAGCAAATTTTGTATGTTCTTTACATACGTTATGACATGGTTCGTAAGTAAGAAAGATATTAACACTGAAAAGACGGGGGACATGAATCTCCGTCTTTGATTTTTCAACTTGGCGGATGAAGAGATGCCAACCATTGCGGAATACATTAACCGCTTTTTGTGAACGGTATTTTTTTCCTTACAATATAGCAAAATTTCTGATTTTAACGTGTAAAATGGTTACTATCTTGAAAGAATATTTTTTTAAAAATACTGTGTACAATGAGTCATTAATATGTTCTATAATTGTTTGCGTTTCTGAAAATGACGTGAATTTTTGTCAGCCATTCTCTGTAAAACTAAAAGAAGGGTTATAAGAATTATAACAAAAATAATGCAAAAACTGCACACCACTTTCTTTCTATGCATTAGTAATTAATTACAATCAATAAAGACCAAAAAAGAGAATGTTATGGTTCTATTATGACGTAGTATTAATAAATAAAATTAAATACAACCTTTTTGCTTTTTTTTTTAAAAAAACATATATATTTCATTTTAGCTCCGGACGAAAAACTCATACTGACAAAAGACGAGCCACTTCCAAAGATGTCTCTCGACTCTCGATTTGTAGTTTTGGAATCGGGTCTATTCGTTTTGGTATACACAGATATCGGAGTGACTCTTCGATGGGACAGGGGCACACGAATCTACGTCACTTTGGATCCACAGTGGAGAAACAGAGTGAGTGAAGCATTCTTTAATTCGTTGTACCTTCTATAAATTTCAGATATCATCGAAGTGGTGTAAGAAATCCAAACTTAATTTTCATGCTAAAAGTATAAATCCACACCTTTTCATCCATTTAGCTTCAAATGTAATGCCTTTTTTTTTTCTTTCAGGTAAATGGCCTTTGTGGTAACTTCAACGATGATCAAGTGGATGATTTCTTAACCCCTTTCGGAGGCATTCCAGAGGCAAGAGCGTCCATCTTTGCTGATAGTTGGAAAGTCCACGAGTTCTGCCCAGAACCTAAGATTATAGAAGACACTTGTGTCATTCACCCAGAAAGAAAAAGCTGGGCACAGCAAAAATGTGGAATACTCAAAAGCGATGTATTTGTACCTTGTCGAGCTGCTGTTGCAATGGAACCCTTCTACGAAAGGTGAGATTTCTGTCACTAATTATATCTAATTTTTTTTTAAGAAATAAGGCTATTAAGTAACATCAGGTGATTCTTCTTGAAATTCCTAAACTATAAAAATATATACTATTGAGATAGTTTCTTCACTTATAAAAGTTAAATTACTGAAATAGCTTAGGAATTTGTACACACGTATCATATACGATGCAAAATAATATGGAGAAACAAGTTGTGCAACACATTTTCATATACTCAGAAAATTGAAATTTGCTGAATGATTTCCGTAGAAGAATCACAAATATTTCTTTCATAAATACTCAGTACTAATAGAAATTTATTTGTGTAAATATTCAAAAAGTTACTTTAAAGTTATAAAGGTTTATTAAAATTGTTAATGACGATAATGTTCTAATGAAAAGAACAAGTGTCATTCGAATGTTAATATTCTAGAAACTAAAGTTTTGAAACCACTAACATCTGCCACTTCGTTTCACTGGACACTCATAAAGAAAAAAGTATACAAACTAACCCTGGACAAACGATTTTGTCCAAAATGTTGTACAGTAAAAGATTCAAGCCATTAATTTTTAAGTTTTAAAGTAAAAAAAAATTAAAGAAACGGATTCTCTAATGAACATGAATATGAATATCAAACACAAACACATATCCTTTTTTTTTTTATCATTGAAACTATGAATATATAAATATTCTCTATAAACTAAATAACATTTTTTTTAATGAAATCGGAGAGCATTCAGCAAAAGGATTATTTTGCATTACATTTAAAATTCATCTTGAATTTTTTCACTGTTGGTAGAAACAATAATAATATTAAACAAAATATGGATTTTGTTGCTTTTATATAAAAATAAATCGGAAAAAATTTCTGTTGGTTAATAAAAAAACACGTTTAATGGGTTTCGGAAAAGAAAAAAAAATTGCTTTGAAGAATTTCTGAACCAAATTTAGATTATAGATGTATAATATATATGAGATTGGTTTTAGATTTAATATAACCAATCAATTTTAGTTTAACTAGGTTCTTTCTGTTGAATTCAAATTTATGTCAGATTTCATTTCAAATTCTGAAAATATTTTGTAAATCTATTTCAGCTATGACATATAATGCATAGATAAAAATTCTTAGATATCTTTTTTCTATGCTGGTTCATTGGTAATTTGTATTTTAACTCTCTTCTCAAATTATAAATAAATCTAATAAGAATGTATGTATATACGTTTTTAAAAATTCCACTTGAAAGCTTGGACAAGTACTCTGTACGTGCATAGAAATTATATTCATGTAAGAATGATGCTACCTTACATTTTTTCCACGTCTTTGGATCCCTTTACTCTGTTGATCGCGTCTTCCAGCATTCATTTTTATGTAAATATTACAGAAGTAAACGTTCCTAGTAATGGTTCCTTTATTAAAATTTTCACTAGAAGTTTTGAAACATTATATGTACATTGTATCAATAATTTAAAACATTTGTGTTTCTCGATTTGAATTTTGTTAATTTATTTATAAAAAGCTCTTTCAGAGAACTACTTTTAAAGAATTTATTTTCGAATGTCAAAAAAAGGTGTGCCGGAAATAAAAACCACACTCGTATCCCATTAACATTTCTGTTATGACTTGATATATCGTCTCCGGAAACTCTCTAGGAAGTGGATAAATTTTCAGAGCCTAACAGTAATTTGTTTATTTTATTGTAAAAAAGGCCTGTTTTGTTGTTAACATTATAGGATTATTGACGAATGCATTGATTTTATTTTTTCGTGTTTAATTTTGAATGGTGGCAACAGATTCAGCTTTTTACATAGTGCATGTTCTTGTATTGAACGGCATTTTTTCGAACAAATTTCATGTAATAAAATGTTAAACACATTAAAACTGAAATTTCTTTTTTTTAAAAAAAAGCGTCTGGGCTGAATACATAAATCACCAGAAACCTGTCAATATATGGCAGCTCGATCGGAATTGTTTGGAATTAAATGATTTAAAACATACTATGAGCTAAAAGAGTAACGTTAATAACTAATATTGCGAAGTTATATAAAATGGTTTCCGTTGTAAAGATATGATGCTTGATTCTTCTGTAGCGAACCATACTTACAGAACTATTTCTGTGATGCATTTCCAGTGGACCAAAAAGTGGGCTAACATGCGCCTAGTTTGTAGAATGACTAGATAACTTTCTCACACCTTAATTCTGAGAATAAGGTCAAAACTTGATTTAGCAGGTCAGTTTTCTTGACACTTCAGATGATGTAGCACCAGATCTCTTGTAACTGCAAGTATTGTTTTTGTTGAAAGCCGAGGTACCCGAAGACCTGCCAACTGATTTTAGCTCTAACCAATCAACAAAGAATATTGCGTCCCGTGATTTGGAAAGTCTTGGCAATGTCCTTTTCGGACTATAAACATTGTTGCAACAATCCAGGGACATTTAATTATTGGGTGCGGCAGGCACCGAATATTCAACATTAATTTGCATTGCAAACTTAAGTGCAACACACTACTTAATTTTTCTTAGAATATTATTTTTTTTAAGTTAATGGGGCAAGAGTAAATCAGGTATAAAGAACACACGTTATGGTATCCCTTTAAATAACATGACCTTTCCAACAAAAGTATTACTAAATAAATGTATAAAGTCTATCTACAGTGGTTTAAAAAGCGGTAAAAAAAGGAGGTTGCTTAAGAATAAAGCGGGAAAAGAAAAAAACAAAAGTATAGAAAAAAAGTATAGAATACACACATGACCGCTACTATGTAAGGAAAGTTCAAAAACCGAATGCCACATCAGCTGACTTATTGAAATCTTGGTTAATTTCGTGATCGAGATAATGCAAAATGATCGCGCGTGCGCGAGTGTAGGTGTGCAAAAGACCTGTTAATATTATTAATCTTATGAATTATAGACGGCCCATTGATTCTTTATTTGTATATACTTTATTTTGAATCTTGGCAATGGGTTTGGCTTCTGTATATCGGTGATAATTATCGTTTGGTTGCTTTTGTAATGAATAGCTTCTAGTTGCAAAAGCTTGTGTATTTAGGCAGTAAACGAATTAATAACCTGTTATTGTTTTAAACCATCAGGAATTCATCTACATAAATACAATATTTTATCATATTATGTTTTTAGTTTACTAAAAGGTTAAAACATTTTCAGATTAGTTTAACTTTAATTTAGGACTTTATTTGTTATGTGGAAAAATGTGATTGCGGTAATTTAATTTTTCAAAAAAATTAAACATTTCAATAGGTGTACGATTTTAAAATCATCCTATTCTTAAAAGAATATTCTTAGTTTTTTAAGGAATATTAGAATTGCATATATCTATAAATATATCAGAATTTTTACTATACTTGAATATATAAGTATATTCATAACGATATTTAAATAATTATCTATTTATCGAAAGAAACGCATAAACATTCCATTTTTCATTAAGTTTTCATTCATATTATCAAAACTTTCTGTACTTGGAAAAAAGGATAAAAAACTCGTGCGCGTTATAAATATTTTATGAAAAAAAAATAATAACGGAAATTAAAGCATTTAAAATAATATTAATTTTAATTGTGGCAACAAAGCGTTGTCTTGGCAACCTGAAATAATTTAATAATATAACTGTTTTTCCCTACAATATTAAACTGTAGGTATTCTATTATTTAACGATGTTATTTTATTTCTCGTAATAATTACTGATTTTGTTTGAATATTACATATTATCATAAATACATTTCAGCAAAATGTTTTACTGGAATTGCTCAAATTTTAAAGAATTTCCAATAAATGTTCTTAGTGTAAAACATTTCAAAATTATTTTTTTAGATAGTAATACTTGCGATTGTATCGAATAAGTATTCATATCAAGATAACTAAAAATAGAAAGACTATGAATATAGAATTCGGTAGATGTCCATTTGAAGAAAGAAGAAGGCGAGAATTGGAAACCGATGAAACTATTGCTCGGGAAGATGCTCTGCTTTTTGAAGATGAAGATGTACAATTTGGAAGATTGTATTATGGAGGCCATGGATCTGATGTCAAACATATGCCCTTCATTTTGTCTTCCCACTCAGCTTCGATGGATTCAATTTTTTCGAAGATAATGCTCGACTGGAAACTACCTACTCCAAGAATTGTTTTATTCGTGGTAGCAAGTTCAACCGATTCAATATCGGAGAGGATTCAAAGACTTAGTATCTTACTCATAAAAGGGCTAATAGCTGCCTTAAAAACGACAGAAATGTGGCTGTGTACCGAGGGTTTTTACGAAGGTTTTGGAAAAGATTTAGGCTTAGCTTTCGTCAACGAACGTTCTCGGAGAAAAGTCATGGTAAGCAGCAAGCACAAGAGAAGCGAGCATAACTTTCCGGATACGGCTTTGATTGGAATTTGTGGAGAAGAATTTGTGAAGTTTTCCAACCAATTCAATTTAAATGAAGAAGAGAACAGACAAAAATTCAGGAAAAAAGAAATAAATCAAAACTTTGAGTATTTTTTATTATTGAAAGACACTCCTGAGAAAAAAGGTCAAGAACAGTTCTTACTGAATTTTGCATGTTATTTAATTAACAACTTAACTATCAATAAGAAAAGGGAAAATTTTGAAGCTGAAGAGTTTTCTGAATGTAGATTCGAATCTCCAGTGATGATAATTCTTTTCCGTGGTGATGTCTCTCAAATAGATTTAATATTGAGGTACCTGAAAAATGAACTACCTGTAATCATTATGGATGGTAGTGGAGGCTTGTCTGATTTACTGGCTTATGCCTACAACCAAGTGATGAGTCGACCCGAAGGTGTAAACATAGCAGAATATACCGAGACAGTCTTAAAACCCCAGATATCTGAAAAAATACGTAGTTTGTATCCAGATCTTTCAGAATTTAAAATATCAGAAAGAATTCTTACTCAGAAAGTTTTTGATTGTATTAGATTTTCCAAACAAGGTGGCATGGAGTTTATGTCAATTTTGACTCTTTATGATTTGGAAAAAAAAACTTCACACTTTCCAGCCCACCTGTTAAGGGCTTTATTTAAATCGAGAGCACACAAAAGAACTGGCGATAGTGAAAATATAAAAAGAGATCTTTTCTTGGCAATGGATTGGAATTGCCCTAACGTTGCAATGTCCCATATTCTTGCAAGAGATCCTTCCAACAAGTTTCAGGTGGATGCAGAGATCTTTTTCAGTGCTATCATAAAACCTCAGAGGGAACAATTCGTTGGTCTTTTTCTCAGAAAAGGCTTCATAGTACACAAATTTCTGAGCAGTTCGGTTTTTTTAGAGCTCTTCCAAAATTCTTTACAAAAAGAGTTTTTCAAAACAGTCATTTGGGAAAACATACTTGGATTTGGAGCGAGGGCACAATTGACCCGCAATTTTGTCGATGCAACGCTAACAATGCTGTTAGAAGAACTAACAAGTATTCCTTCTTTAATGAACACTTATAAGTTAGATTGGGATTTTCGGGGCATGTATGATAACTTATCTCCAGAAGAAGTTGAACGAGAGTCCATTGTAGTCCTTATCCTGTGGGCAATTCTTTCATACAGGGTACAGCTTGTGAAAATCATGTTGAGATATTCAGAATATCCAATACACATGAGTTTGGTCTGCTCTCTTATACTTCATAAACTTCACTTTTATGCCACCGATTTAGATCTTAAAAACGAAATGGAAAAACAATCAAAAGAACTCAGCTTAATGGGCTCAGAGCTCATGACGAAATGCTACAATATGCAACCTCGTCGAGCTCTTGATTTATTGTGTGAGAAGAATAAGATTTGGTCGTATAAGTCACTGATAGATATTGCAGCTTTTGCAAGAAATCGAATGTTTATAGCTCATCCTTGTTGCCAAAAATATTTAGATGGTATATTTATGGGAATGATAAGGGTTCGGGACTTGCCTTACGGTGATATTACCATACCATTATGGCTGAAGATTATTCTTTGCAACTTTTTAATTTTTCCAATGCATTTTTGGATAAAATTTGAAAGAGATGACAATGCTGTTTCGATAGATATTTCTGATACTAAGAGTCGTCACAGCTTTCATGCTCTCAATACCACTGAAAGTACCAAAACATTGTCTCCTCCTTCAGTAAGATATGTATCAATGAAAAGGAAATTCCAACAATTGAGCTTTTTAAAAAAGTTATATTATTTATACACAGCTCCCATATCAAAATTTTGGACATCTCAAGTTTTCTATCTGATTTATTTATTTTTCTTTAGTTTAGCTGTGATATGGCCAGCTTGTGGTAGCTTGTACCTTGACTTCATAACATGTATTTGGACAGGTTTTATAATAATAGACTATATGATACACGTGTATTTTCTTCGGCAAAAATATTCGAGGATGCCCTTAATACATGAATATACTGAAATAATCACAATGACAATATTTTTGCTCTGCTATATATTAAATCGGATTGTAGGTCATCAATATTTTATGTCCCCATATTCTGTTAAAGTTATGTTATGCTTAGCTTTACTATACTTCTATTACAGACTTATATTTATATCGTTTCCTATATCATCAGATTTAGGTCCCCTACTCTACAAAATCAAACGAATGACCCTCGTGGATTTCCTGAGCTATATGAGAGTTACAATGTTAGTTATCATAAGCAATGGTATTGTAATTCATGCTACTATTTACCCAGACTTTCCTCTTGGATGGGAGCTTGCAAGAAGAGCTTTTTACGATGCCATGATATCGTTTTTCTTAACACCTGCGGATCATTTTGGAATACCAGATACGACGTGCATTAGGCTGACACGACATCCGAATGGACATAGTTTCCTTGGATTACCAGAAGAAGTGTGCAAAGTTGGTCGCTATTATAGACCTGACTGTCCGAATCCTGGCTTTTGGCCGTATATATTTGGCCTTCAGTATCTTCTTTTGCTTCGATTGATTCTTATAACATTACTTTACGCACTTTTTAATGCCACTAATGCTAAACTGGTTGATGAAGGGACATATATCTGGAAATATCAGCGATATCAGCTAGTTGTTGATTTCTCTAACCATCTAACCTTTCCAGCTCCTTTAAGTCCCATTAACTATTGCTTGTTATTCTTTAAATGTATTTACCACTCGATTTTTGAAAAAAAGGATAAAAAATCTGATTTTCTAAATTTAACTGAAACAGATTATGTGTACTGGAAGAATTTGGCATCGGAATATTTCGATGATAAATTTAATGAAAAAGAAGTGGAAAACACTACGAAATGGAGGATGAGTAAGGTGCTTGAATTATCAAACACACTTAACGATCAAAGAAGAAATCTACGCCTATTACAAGTTAAATTAAATGAACTCCAGGTTCACATTAAAAAAGACCATCAGTACTTAGAAACCCGTTCACTTCAAATGTCCTTTACGGAATACCTTCAAGTTAAAAACGTACCTCAAATAATTTCACGAATATCTCCTTATCCGCAAACAAAAATATCACGTTTTCCTGTATCTGACAAACATGTGCCTTGGAAATATGTTTGGAATGATTACGATCCTATTGCTTATAATATGCCTATTAAAGATTTTCCTGCTAGATATAGGCAATTTGTAGATGTAGACATACAATTACTCAGAGAAACTGAAGGTGAAAATTTTCAAATTCCTACTTACAAATGGAACACATCCACATTGAGTCCTGGAGGTATTTTTCTGGATCGCAAATCGTGGATTAAAGGGAAACTTGACGCACCTTTCATTTACGAATTAGACGAAGAAGGTTTGCCTAGAAATCCCTTAGGCAGAACAGGACTTAGAGGTCGGGGGAGACTTCCTAAGTGGGGTCCTAATCACTTTATGTTCATAATTATTACAAGATGGCAAGAACTAGAAAATGTTTCTTACAGAGACTACCTGGAAGTTGTACTGCTCTTAAACAATGAAGACCTTTCTATTCCTGGAAGATTTGTACACACAGAAAATTCCTATTTGGCCGTTGCAGAACTTTTCAAAGTCGGTACACCTTGGCTGTCGGAAGAAGATATGATTTCATTTTTTGAATCTGCCACGCAAATGCCAGATTCATCTTCAAATACCCAAGAAAAAGACTCCTCTAATATTGATAGTAATGAAACTGAAACACAGAAGGAAGAAGATACAAAAACATCGTCTAAGGAAGAAAATAAGGATGGAACTACTGAAGAGTCAAAAGAATTGGATAAACCTTTTATTTCACAACAATTAAAAAGAGGATATATGGATGACGCTGTCAATACAGATCAATCCTGGTGTGAGGCCGAAGTATGGCATTTTCATTACAACGTCCCGAGTCTTATTGAAGAGAAATTCAAAGATGATTTGATATGGATTCAATTAAATGAGATTATTTTGCACAAATTACCTGTCGCGCAAGCTTCATTATTGTATACAGTTGCCAAGAAAATGAAAGCAGTTTTAGAAGTGATGTGATGCTTCCTTTAGAAAATGAATTTAAAGTTTAAAAAAAGAATTTTTTTTTTTTAAATAAAGAAAAATTATTTTTACCTACTCTTATTCGAAGTATTGAAATACTACCTTATATTTAGAAAATATGCGATAAACTGGTCATTTATTTGTTTCCAATTAAATGCATTTTTCTGTATTACGGGATTATATATGTACGCTTATCTCTACATTTATTTGGAACTGGATATTATTCTTTAAAAGCCATTTGTTTTCATTCATTGTTTTGTTTTCAACTTTCAAATATGTAAAGCGAGTTAATAAATATAATTTATTCAGTTTTTTGTGTATTTTAATTTGAAAAATGTGTGTTTGTATGTGTGTGGGGGGAGGGCATTACACTTTAATTTGATTTCGTTTCACACGTATATGTTTGTTAAGTTCAAAAATAAAATAAGCATTACCTTAGAAAGTTGAAGGAACCCTTAGTGGAAGGAAGCCTTAGAAATTAGGACAGATTAAATTTGGTGATTTTTTTAAAACCTAAACAAGGAGTTCTGCACTTTTGTTTTTTGTGCAACTTAACACAAATGAGGAAGGGACTACTATTGGAAGAATTGTACAAAATGTATTTAATTAAAGTCGCGTTAAGTGAATATTTACAAAGTAGAAAAAGGAAGTGACTCCACACACACTATAACCACGACTCTCAATCACGAGCCTACCAAAGTCCGAAAATCCCCTCACTAGAGTTCAAGCTTCAATTGGTAAAAAGACCTTGGGGTAAGGATCTTCGTCAGCACATCTGGGTGTACTTTACTAGCTCTGCTGCTAACACGTTCGGGTGAATTGCGCCGAGGCTCTGCAGCTAGCACATTTGCCGTTACATGGTGGATTAGCTTGCTACATTTATAATAAAAAGCAAAAAAAACGGGCAAAAAAGTTTTTTTCAATGAAATTTTAAATGAATTTTTACATGAATTTTATTTGCTAGATCACTTGTAATTTTCAGTTATTCTACTTAAGGTATCCGAACACATTGAAATGACCAAATTCGGCTAAAAAACACATATTTTTATTTTTTTATTTTATTGAAAGAACTACCTTTTGGCTTTATATAACATGTTTTGTGTTTTGTTTCTACGCTACCTAGAGGCAAGTTACAATCAATTTTATAAAATTAGAAAAACCTGAAGTTTTGTTTCTACGCTACTTAGAGGCAAGTTACAATCAATTTTATAAAATTAGAAAAACCGGAAGTGGGCTCTTAATATACCAGAGAAGTGGGTATTTAAATTATTCAAAATCTATCATGGCAAGTCTAATAACTGAAAATATTATAATTGTGTATTCCTGTATGAAACTTTTTGAACCTGATATTTATATTATTTTCTATATAATGTATTAAAATATGTATTTCTTATTGTATGAATATTTTTTGAGTTATGGCTTGTTATTTAAATAAGGGTCTCATAAAAAATGTCACATTTCTTATAATATTTACACGATCAGCTCTAAAATTTTTAAATTTTCATAAAACATTAAAATTTTAGTACATTCTCTAGATAAATCCATCCAACTCTTGTAATATTAATACTTTTACTGATATAAGTTTATTACTGTTTTCATTAATTGCTTTGACGTTTTTCAAAAATATTGCTAAAATTTCACTCATAGTTGTAATTTTTTTTAAAAATATTGTTATATATAGCTAAATATTAGTATTTATTAGTATTGATTCCTAAAAAAGTATTTATAATGTTTTAGTATGTTATTTTTTAAAAAAGTACTCCGAACCGCGTGTTCGGATATCTTAACATATAAAAACTATTAAGAGGGTGTGTATCTTGATTTCAGTTTAAAAATACAAAAATAGAAATATAATTTATGATACACTATCAAAATCTACTTTACAAATAGTAAATAGTTATAAATAAACTTCTTAATGAAACTTTTTTGAGATATAAAAGATGAGAAAGAGGAAGTTTTATTATAAAGTGAGAATATGCTAAAAATTCTGGGTATACATTTTTTATTTACTTCAGCTTCACACCCGCACACATAGACTTTCCTGTAAATATATAACACAAAATTATCTGAAGTTAAAAACAAAGCATATTATAAGAGAATTATTATAACACAAAATTGTATTCAAAATAAAGGTAAAGATGACGTAATTTGAATTGTTAATATATAAATTTTTTATATGATGTTTATGTATTGTGCATAAATAAAAAACAAACAGTTTTTTTCATTTGTTACACTTTTATTTTTATATTTTGTTTTAAAAAAAGATATAGTCTTACAACTTTTGTCCTTATACGTTAAAATTAAATACTTAAATTTTTCTTGTAAGCAAAAAATAGACAGCTAATAAATATCGTTAAATTAAATATACATCAAATTTAATTTAGAAATATAAATGAAATTGATTTTGCCATATCTCATACTAGATTTTTATCTCAATACTATTATTATTGAAAAAAATGTGTGTTATTCTCTATTTCAGGTGTGTTTTTGATTCATGCGCTTGCGATATGGGAGGTGACTGTGATTGTCTTTGTACAGCTATTGCTGCATACGCTCAAGAATGTAGTATTCATGGAGTCCCTGTTAAGTGGAGAACGCAAGAACTTTGTCGTGAGTATCAATGTTGTTGTTGTCGTGTGTGACAAATTGCACAGGTAGAAACGATGATAAAAAATTAGATAGTGGCAAAGGTGGGAGAATCTCTTCCTTGGCAATGTCCTCGGCCTTCTCTGTGTATAATATACCCATGTTACAGTCAATTTCAATTTTTAAAAAAGAGCGCAAGCAATGGAAAGGCTGCTAAAAAAGTGTTTTGGATCCAGCTGCGTGCCCGGGCAGTGCTTGTACTACACATATGTTCTTGATCCGTCAGGCAGGGTTTTCATGCTTTTGAAGTGTCTTGTCCTTAATGCGGTTCTGGTTAGTCAATAATCTAATTGATTTAATACAGAGACGGGCATTAAGTCGATCGCGATCACCCGTTGTACCGCCAAGACATTTTGGGGTGATTGCCATTACTAAGATCTAAGACGCGCATAATAAAAAATATATATATTTATGCTGCACCGACGCCAGCTAAACTGGAGAATCAGCTTTTCATAATCGATGCGACTGTGTTTACTTAAGCAAATTTTTCGATAAATATGTTGACGGCCAATGTACCTTCATTGGAAGCAAACGATGACACTTAACACGTTCAAAGCCGATGTAGTCTGTGATGCCAGCCATAGAAATGAATTTTTTTCCACACGCCGACTGAAGAGGAGAATAAATGTTGACGATAAGCTCTTCCCGCGATAGCACAGGATTGATTATTGAGACATCGTCCAACACCCGCTATTCCACGGGATTGGGTTCCAGCGTTGATGTCATGTCCCGCGATGGTGTGGAACTCTGCAGCAAACAAATTAAGTACATGCGTCGGTTTCAGATTCATCGGCTCATGTATGTTCTAAGCTGGCGACATTGAATACGTCCACATTCCACGGTCTAGAAGTCGCCCATAGTTGTTCAATCATTCAACTTGACAATTTTGTGTTACTCGTGCTTTGGTAGTAATAACAGCTGTTCAGTCCGTAATTGTATCTATTTTTTGTCGCGAATGCCATCCGCCGACTGAGCACCTCCGCCAATGTTTTGATGTAATCCACCGCTTCAGTTGTTGTTGTAGCTTCCATCTTGGAACAGCGTGCGAATAGCACCATCTCGAAATAAAACAAATTACAGTCCAAAAGTCACATCGTTTTCGTTAAACACGAACCAGCATTTGACTACGAACATTTGTAAAACAACAACAGCAGTCTATCATATTTTCAGTGAGGACTACAATGTAAAAACAAGTGCTAAGAAAAGAAAACAAAATTTTCATACAGAATGGCCACACTTACACCACTGGGTGGACCGCAATACCTTAAAAACGTTAGAAGTAGCTCGTATCCTGGAAAAGTCCGCCCACCCCGGTTTAATATATGTTGTGATTGAATATCGTATTGTATAGATTGACTAACTTTTTTGAAGAAATTCTCTCTCGCATGTATTACAAATGGGAATGTGTGTGTGAAAACATTTAGGTCGCATGTATTTTCTTTCTATTTAGACAAAAATAATTTTTATTCGTAAAATTTTAAAACTTTTATTAGTATAGTAATTTATATAATCGTGACCTAAACAAAAATTTATTTTTCGAGTTATTTGACTTCATCTTTTCTTTTTGTAATTGACTTTCTTTTAAATTAAGATTTAATCATATGCACTATGAAAAACTAACTTAAACAATTCCTAGCGACGAATTTGAAGTGTTCAGGATACTGACTGCTGTGACACTTTTACACAATTTTCAGTCATTTTAATTGTGAAATTCCTTTAGTTTCCCTATGGGCAAAAGTATCAAAATATTTATTTCTTGAATTTTGATCATAATGCAATTAGTTTGGATCATACACAAATTACATTCTATCCATCGTTTTTTTTTTCCAACTATCCACTTTCAACATTTTGGGTTTTTCTGCAGCAATCCAGTGCGAAGAATGTGCTACATACGACAGTTGCATTCCATCATGTCCGAAGAGAACTTGTGAAAATGAATATAGGTATGGCAAATTCGAGGAAGCATGCTCAGCTGATTTTTGTGTTGAAGGATGCAATCCCAAACCTTGTCCTGCAGGACAGATATACAATAATGAAGTAGAATACAAGTGCATACCAGAAGTAGATTGTGTCATACCATGTTTGGAAGTAAATGGTGTCATTTACAATGAAGGAGACAGAGTGACTGATTTGGAAGTGGCAGACGCGTGCCAGTCATGGTATGTGTGTTTTATTTTTTTTTAATCGCAAATATTACTTGTTTTATTTATATGAGATCATTTCAAGGAAATTAAAAAGGCTTTTATTTCCGTCTGATCATTGAAATAATATGTACATTCAATGAATTTATACATCTGAATCAAAATTTAATTGTTTCATAAGAGAAAAGAAATTATATTAAACTTTAATGTATATAAAATGTATCATAAAGAGTATAAAATATATTTTTTCTATCCACCTAAAGCTTTTTTTCCCATCTCTTAAGCGTAATTAGCTAGTTAATCTATAAATAATTAATCTAAAAGTAGCTGTTTTATATATACCGTATTTACTCGAATGTAAGCCGCTCTATTTTTCCAGTGTTTAATGCTACCGAAAATCGGGTACGGCTTAGAATCGAAGGCAAAACATTTGTTAAGTGGGAAAAGTTGGGTTCCCCCCCCCCTTTTCAAAAGCAAAAATTTAATCCTTTATTCTGGCCACTACCATCGATGACATATCCCATTATGTAGTTTATCTCCAGTATTCAATCTATCCTAAACATCATTGTCTGCTTGCTGGTACTTAAGAACTTTTTTTTGCGCACGCTTTCTTTTATTTCTAACTTTAATATCAAAGATATCGGTAATGGTATCAGGACGAGTTCACTATAACGCAAGTGTGAAAAAGGAGGCAATTTTATATGCAGAAAAAAACGGAAATAGAGCAGTGGCCATTGAAAATTTGACACGGATGAAACAAATATACGACGATGGCGTAAGCAAAAGGATATAATTTTTGCTTGTAACTATTCAACAATCTTTAATAATTCTTTTACCTTCTATAAAATAATTTTTTAAAAAACAATGTTTCATCACAAACACTGAGTGACACGGAAGACGACACCATGTCCGAAAATGGCGACACCGGCTCCAATTCCAAAATCAGCAGTGACAACGAGAGTGACGAATCATTTTTAAAACGTGATACTGACGGTTAGAGTAATTATAGGTTCATGTATGTATTGGAAAGTTCTATATTCTGGTAAAATAAATTAATTATTAATTTCTTATTATTTCTCACTAAAACTTTTTTAAAAAATTCTTAAGTTTTGGATATCGAAGAGCCTTTTACACATTTCTTTTTATCTTTTCTCAAAAACGTGTTGAGAGTTAGGGGTGCGGCTTACAATCGAGGGCGGCTTAGATTCGAATAAATACTTTCTTTATCGTAAGTCTTGTGAATTTCTGAACAGAAAAATTTGCTATGGAAACATTCGGACTTTTGGTGCAAATTGTACGAACTATAATGCTGAAATACCTGCTGTCCAACTAACTTTGACTGAAATCCCTAAAAGAGATCATAAGAACATTGGGATATTAATTCATTCACATGTCACATTATTAAAGCAATTTCTTCAGTCTTATCCTCAAACAATGGGCCTGTTCATAATTGTGAACTTGTGATTCATATTTGATGGATAGGGGTCACAATGCAGCCCAGGAGTGGTTTCCAAGTCATTGTGGAATCACGGGTAATGAGTTTGGTGACAGTCTAGTCAAGCTGACTCTGCCTTCCACAATCTGATTCTCCTGTTTGTTATTACAAGGTTAAAATGAACATCAATGCTAAATTTAAGGCTCATCTTCGAGAAAAGAATGGAAAGATTGTGAGAAAGCAGATTTGGCGTTCCTTAATGGGGAAAGTCCCATTCCTTGTGACTTGCCTAGACCTGTCGGTGTCGCTAACCTTAGGCTTATAACTGGACATGATTACTTCACGAAATACTCTCACGGATTCGGTTTTGTGGATTTCCCAACGCCCTTTATGTGATGCTAAAGACATGTGGAGAGACCTTTTTGTCTCTTGCTTCGAACTTGGTGAAACAGCATCGGCTAATGCTGTTAAAAATCATTGTAACTTTTATTGTGTTTCTGAACTGCGTTGGACTGCCCATCATAGACAGGTGGAGATCATGCGTAGGTCTAAAATAGATTGGAAAGATTGGAAAAAAGGAAGATTAAAATTTGAAGTTCCCCTCCAAGGTTTAATCTTCCATTTTTTTAAAAAAAAAAAGAGATAAGGCCTTTTATTTGGTTTTGTTTTGATATTTATTCTTCGACACTGATTTTTCTGGGGTATATAATTTGAACGCTGAAACATCGAGAGTTAAAAACTGAAGAAGAATGTTATAGTACTGAATCTCATAAATTATATTTATTTGTTAAATTAAGATAATACTAACAGGGAATAAGCAAAAAAACATTATTTAATTAATATTTGGAAGGGTTAGAAAATTGATCTTTATTCGATTCTTAAATGCGTTCTCTTCTGCTTATTTTCTTGTTCTTGTTTAAGATATCCGACTACGTTCGGAACCGTGATTTTGCAAAAGCGTATAAATGGATAATATTTATGATATTTAGTATCACTTAGATTAGAAAATGTATATAGAATTGCTTTAAGAATAGTATTACAATAAAAAATTATTTAAGTACAATATTTTGACAAAAAATGTACATAGAATGACCCATTGTCAAAATATTCTCCTTTTGTGAAAAATGCTTCTATTATAATAATATTTTTCCTGTATATAGCTCAGACCTCTGTACAGAGGCTCAACTAGAATTTTTGAAATATATAACTTAGAAGTGGGTTTATCCATGTTTCACGACAACAGAGGGGAGAAACTTTAAGGAAAAAACGCCGATAATTACTTCAAATGGTTGTAACTCTGAAAATAATGTGAATTTTTCAAAATTCATAGTTGAGCCTATGTATAGATATCTAAGCTATATACAGGCAAAATTTTATTATAATAGAAGCATTTTTCACAAAAGGAGAACATTTTGAAAAAAGGTTATTCTAAGTTAATTTTTTGCCGAAATATTGTATTTAAATAATTTTTTTTGTTAAAATATCCTTAAAACAATTTTATACATGTATTCTCATCTAAGTGACACTAAATATCATGAAACTTATCCATTTATGCGCTTTTTTTAAAATCACGGTTCCGAACGTAGTCGGATACCTTAAGCCCTTCCACCAAAAGCAGACTCAATTGATACGAGTAAGTTATAACATTTATATTATACTTTTAGTCATTGCCACAAAGGAAAAATAGAATGTGTTGGAAATCCTTGCATTAAAGAAGAACCATTCCGCCTTTGTTTGAAGAGTGGCTGGACTCCCTGGATGAACACACCCTCTTTCGTCGGAGGTGACTACGAAGAGCTGACCAATCCTGTATTGAAGGCCACCTACGAAAATTTCTGTGGACCAACTAATATGACTGGCATTGAATGTCGTGTTGCTGAATCAAAAGTGCCACTAGCAGAAACTGGACAAAATGTGGTTTGTGAGCTTCCCACTGGATTGCTATGTAAAGATACGGACCAGAATGAAGAAATCTGTAAAGATTATGAAATACGATTATTTTGCGATTGTGGTGAGTTTTGTTTACGTAGAAGTTTGTAAGCTTTGTTGTAATTTATTTGTTGAGATTTTCTGAAAAGTAAAATAAGTCTTGTTATAATTTTTGTAGTAAATTTAACTAAAGTTAATTAAAAATATTTGCTATCTGAATGATTTTTATTCTCTTGTGGAAACTTAGGAATTTTTAAAAAATAGCAAGAAAAGAACAAATGACAATTTCTTAAGGAAAATAATCATATTTACCGTAATTCATTTTTTAATTGAAAGAAAAGAAACATATACACACACAATGTCAAAATCCCTTTTTAACGGAATAGCTGCTAACATAATTGAAAAGTTAAGTAAAAGTGTTAGCTATTTTCGTGTTCATTATTACTTATTTATTTTAAATGTTTGTTAATATTATGATTGCCATTTGTTAGCTAAGCAGCAATACAATTTCAGTTATATTTTTTTAAAAATATTAAATAATTAAGTATTACATATTCTAAATGCTTAACTTCTAAATTTTGTCATAGACTGAAAAAAAAACGAAGGGCAAAGTTTATCCCTCAGAAAAAATAAATTGTTCCTTTTTATTGTAGATTCTACCTAAGCAAGTTTTTTTAAGAATAACTGATAAACAAAAATGGAATTCGCAAAATAAAAATACAAGAAAATGCTAAATTATAAGCAAAGAAGAAAGTAATAAAGAAACTAATGCATATTGTTTAAAAAATTATTTGCATATAAAGTTAAATACTTCTTATTAATTTTTTTCCATAACTTAAGCCAACTTTTTCTTAAGAAAAGAAAGTTCATTAACGTACATAAATAATTTTAGCTTTGTTAATTTAACATATACAGCTATACGAGAAGAATTATTGGAATATGTAAGAATTTGATCTAAATTCATGTCATTATTTTCCATAGGTTTCAAAAATTTCTTCTATCTTATTTCATCATACTGTGAGGGCGCCCCCTCGGGTGCCCTTCTCCTAGATTATCAGCGTGAGTTAGAGGTGTAGGAATAAACGAAGAACTAGAAGCTGCCATAATCTTAATATTACTTTAAGATCTTAACTTATACCCCCCAATAACAGATTAGATAATAATATGATATGTGAGAGAATCTACGGTGACTAAACACACAATATATAATACCGAAATAACGTAACCCGGACCACTATCAATAACTAACTCGCCTAAGCTAAATTCAATGTACACTCAGATCCGAATATTTAAATGGTCACTCCTACCTTCAATGTCCAACGACGCATCAATCTATCAGATCCTGGCTGAAGTTGCGGTTCACTGGCGTGCAATGGTATGCACCTTGACTAAGGTCTCTCTGTACCGAGTAACCTCTCTTGACAGTCACTTAACTTCGCAATATACAGTGGGTGATCGGTTAACGAACACTTTGACGAAAGATTTTTGTGTTCGGATTACGAACACTTTCAAGAAAGATTTTTTGTGTTTGGACAACGAACACATATTCGGATAATGAACAAAACGAATTCTATCGAACACTTCTCGGCTCTGAAAAAAAATTAATATTAAACATTTGTTATCATTTTGCATACAAAATAAGATCACTGAAAGGAGAAATGTTTAAAGCATGCTTAGTATTGATAATTACTAAATGAAACTTGAATTAACAATGAATTTAAAGGTCATTGAATAATTATTATTATGACTAAAATCAATACACACTTGAATACTTGAATTTCAATATGAATATCAATATTTTCTGACAACTAATAAGTTATGGGAGAGGGGATTTGTTGACATGGCAAATAAATTAAGCGAATTCTTAATTTTTTCAAACAGTGCAGACTATAAAATATAAAGGTGCCGGTGACGCGCTACCACCATAAAAATACGTGAAATATGAGAAACGGACTAAAAATCGTTTTTCATCTCTCCTGAATTATGTTGCTTACCTATTAAACTTCAAAGTTCTATTGAAAAAAAAATTCCAATAGAATATTCATACAAATTAGACCATCAGTTTCGGTTTTGATTTCACTTTTTTAGGGTCTCCAGAACGAATTAATCGATTTTACATAGAAGTCTATGGTGAATCGATGATCGGTTAACGAACAATTCGGATAGCGAACATAGTCTTGGAACGGATTATGTTCGTTAACCGATCACCCACTGTACTCTTCCCACTTGCCACACGCACTAACATAACATTCCCCAAATGCCACACCGCTTACTCTAAACTTCTGTTATTTAAAAGCTTCCTAATTTCCATCTTTCCTTCAAGTTTCACTTTTCGGGTTGGTTGGAAAAGAATTGCCATTTATTCTGGCCCCAAAGAACCCAAAAGGATATGTTAATGAAAAAACGCGTGAGCCCGTCACAATACCTACTCATAGCTTTGAATATAACAATGTAATAATGATCTATTTTGATTTCTACTCAGGAATAGAAACAACTACTTTACCACCAACCACTACTCCTCTCGTCACTTTAGAACCAGTATGTGATCACACAGGTTGGACTCCTTGGATGAACACAAACTTTCCAAATGAAGCGGGTGAATCAGAAACCTTAGAACGACTGCGAGTCAACCATTATTTTTGTGCTGGACACGAAATAGACAACATAGAATGCCGCAGTGCGTCTTCGTGGAAATACTTGGCAGAAGACTCGGATAACTATATCTGTAACAAGAAAGTAGGATTTGTGTGTACAGGTTCAGATTGTGATGATTTTGAAGTTCGAGTTCATTGTAATTGCGGACCAGAAGGTACATGTGCAATATTTTTCTTTACTTAAATGAATTTGAAATTAAAGAACTTCTTTTAAATATTGTTTACGAGTACAACAGTGCGGTAAAAGAACACCTTTTAAAATGAAATATGTATGTAAATTTATAATGAAGTTCAGATTTCTTTTGTCATGTATTCTTGGAATAAGTACTGAAAATAGGGCAAATCCACAAATTTGCAATAAATACTCAGGGCTGCTATTTTAATATTTTAGTATCTTTGTTTCACATATCGTTGAAACTTAGTAACTCAAATATCTAAAAATAAAACTGATTGGGTTTAACAAAACCTAATGTATGTGTAATAACTTACATTAATATTTGCTCTTAAAATTCGAATCTTATTTATTATAATAATCACATAATTACGAATATTCTATTTCGAAAACGCTAGTCTCATTAAATTTATTATCAAAAGTTTAAAGCCTATATTTTGACAGATTTATTCGTGATTCCTCATTAAAAGGATTAGAACTTGAGTTTTTGACAGATTTATTAGCGATTCTTCATTGAGGAATATCTTAATTGCTTACGCGTGCCTTACTGAACGGTAGAAACTTTCCCTAAAATACTGACGTTATTTCTAAAAATATCTAATATTTCCCTTCATTTGAACACGGGATTATATTTTTTATATTACGTTTCCCTTGTTTTAAAAAGTAGTTAGTAGTTTCCCTTGTTTTCCTTGTATTATAAAGTAGCAAAAAGATAATTCCCTCTCCTGTTCGTTGATACTTGGGCATAGAAGATGTATAATTTTCTCATCTGACGTTAAAATAAAAGATGATATGATCAATATCAAAGATCTTTTTAACTACTACTACTACAAATCATAAAATGAATGCATTGTTTCAATACATGTATATAAGGTAAGACTATTACTATTAAAGATAGTCATTTTCACCAAACTTTATAGAAACCACCCCAGCATTACCGAAGTGCGTGACCGGTTGGACAGAGTTTTTCAATACAGATCATCCAGATTACAGTGATATGGGAGACGACGAAAGCATCGAAAGTATCAGAGAAAAGCATCAGTTCTGTGAAGGTGGAACCTTGGAAGACATAGAGTGCAAAGCCATCATTAACGGTGATCTTGTTGATTATTCGACTTTAGACACATTTGGTCTGAAATGCTCGAAGAGTGTAGGCTTCATTTGCAACAAGTATGTCCGTTCAGGCTGTCCAGACTTCATGGTTAGATTTTACTGTGCTTGCGGTAAGTTTTTAAGTAGCTTTTAAATCTCGTATTCATTATCAAAATTAAATCATTGCAGCAGATTTGCTACTCTTAAAAATTATTCTTGATTTATAATATTAAAATACGATGGCATTGATTAATTATATTGATGACATTGGTCTTGGCATTCCTCTTGTTAAAGGATAGAACTCAAAATCTAAATTATTTTCAACATTGAAAAATGTTCCAATATTATTTTAAATTTATTATTTGCAAAGAATATCACCTTTTATCAGGGGCGTAGCAACTGCCGTATCAATGTAACAAGGCCCTCAAGCTCTGGGGGTCCCAAAAAGAATAAGCAAAAGATCGCAAAATGCTAAGGGGCCACTAGCAAGGGCCCCCAAGGAACTTCGATACAAGGCCTACTCAAGACTAGCTACGCCACTGCCTTTTATATTATGTTAATTTTTTTATTTGAATAATTTAATGTTGAATAAGATGTGTTCTCTACTTTGCAATCTATATTATAATTTTAAGAGGATTCTTAAGTATACATTTTAAAGTTTAAATTTGGTGCTGAATGTTTCTAAGTTTTAAAGACATGATTAATAAACTGGCGTTTGTATTGTATCCGCACGAACTTGTGTTACAATAGGAATACTTTTCAACCGGAAGATACGTTCCTATGTTCCTTGTTTTGTTGATGTTCCTCAACATCTTACGGAAACGATTTTAAAGAACCAAATATGATCATTCAGAACACTTATATTTAGGTTTCAAAGTTTACGAATTTTGGAAAAATTTATTTAATATCGTAATGGATGGGCTAACTCACCCATTAGTGAAAGAGGGTCAGAAGGAAGATTATCCATAGTCAATACAAAATCTATTTATTAACAATTCTCAACAACGACACAAATTCAACAACCCAAGTTAAGAAATGCGCCAATTGATAAATATGGAGAGCAATAGTGAGGTAGACGAAATAATTGGAGATATGATAATAAATCGGATCCCTTAAACTTATCACGTCCAGGCTATACACCTTTATATATTTGAAGATAATTTCTAAAGTAATCTAATTCAAACCGACCTGAATCCAATTTAACAACTAACTGACCAAATGGTCAATTTTAATATTAATCAAATTATCTACGAAGTGCTCTCGCCTAGCTTTACGTTAATTACTATTTGCAATCCTGTTAGCTTCTAACCTCACTCTCTTATCGAGCTGGAAAGTTAATCTTTATATACAAGCCTTGATTTGAATAATCACGTCTTCTTCGGAGGAGGAAAGTTTTCTATAGAATAATATTTAAAGACCCATTATTCTCCTAGAGGTTTATTAGTAGGAAGAAAGCAAATAGACCCGTTACAATATCTGATACAAATATTTTATGCATTACATACAGACTAAAACTCTATGCATGTTGAAGAAAAGGCAAAATTATGTACAAATGAAATATTTTAAAAGATTTGTCTATATGTTAACACTTTAAAGCAGTAAAATCATGTAAGGTAATATAGCATGCATTTAAAACATGACTTTTATTCTTATTTAAATGGAACTGTGATAGATTGAATTTGACTAAAAACAATGTTAGATTTTTGAGAGGAAATACTATACATTTATCAAAATGCTTCATATTATCATAGAAGCATAGCAAAATAATTTTAAACTAACAATAATTTGAAAGCGTTATGGCAAAAAAAAATTGTTAATATTTAAAATCACAAGAATAGAATTTTCAAAGAAAAGGCTGATTTTTCTGCACGACTGAACCATTTTCCAAATTGATTTATGCATTTGTTCTTGATAACTTTTAACTCATATCTAAGAATAATATATATATATATTACTGTTAAAGCGTGAAATCCGTTATTTCATAGCATAACTAGGTATTTCATGAAATAACTAAATCAGTCATTTAAAGTATATAAAATTATTGAGTTCTACGATTTAACTAGGTATTCTATAGAATAACGATTACTTGATCGTTAAAGTATTAAATACGACACTCGCGAAACTTCTTTAAAGCGGTTCTAGCTGATTTGGAAAGAATTTTTCCGATTAGGCGGAATACAATTGTTCTCTAGATATCAATTCAGTATATGTCAGAGAAAATTAATTTCCATTGAAGAAGTTCCAAATATTGACGCAACGCTTCGATCTGTTGCAACAATTCAAAGCTGCGGTACTGGACAAAAATTTAAAAAGTGCTCGAGTAAAAAAAAAATGTGTAATACTAAACAGAGTGCTTATTTCAAAAAATAATAAGCAGTTCAATCCAAAGTGTCATCACAACAATCCTTGCTCTAATAAATAATGAAAAGTAAAATAAAGGTATCTCATAAAACTTTAATTAATATTCTCTTGCGTTTTTGTTTTAAAAAGTTCACACAACGTTTTTATGAAGCAACAGTTTTCTTCACAGCATGTATTTTTGTTGATAATATTTAAATATAATCTATTTTTACAACATATTCTTTTTCCCCTTTTCTGTTTAACTAATAGCAATATGAGCACTATAATACTCGTAAATTATATCATCTTTACTTTTCCTTATTATTTATCAATTGTTCATCCGCAAAAGGGATAAAATGTATTTTTCGAGAGATTTTGGCTATTTATGGGCAATTAATTTATAAAACATCTTTGAAATCGTTTATTTTTATTTTTCACTTTAATGGTTTATCCTTAGTTATTTCATGGAATACATAGTTATTTCATAGAATAACTAGGTAAAGTATGAAATCCTTCATCTATTAGCTGACTTGTCTAGTTATTTTATGAAATACTTAGTTATTCTATGAAATAACTAAATTATACACTTTAACGATAACGTATATATATACAGTGGTGCACACAGGAATTTTTCAAGGGTGGGAGAAGTCCAGGGTCGAAAATCCACCATTCTCTTATCATGGGTCAATACACCATCAAACATATTCTCTTAATTTTGTCAATTGTCGGGGACAAAAAACAGTGAAAAATAAATTGTTGAATAAATAATAATCATTAATTAATAAAATTAATCATTAATAATAAATACTTAATTAAATTTTACGTACTATATACATAGAATTATAATCACTCGAAAAAGAAATTCAAAGGCTATGTGGGGGGGAGGACCAAAACCGGGCACACACCCTACTTGTGTGCTCCACTGTATATATATATAAAGATTTACCAGATATTTTTTCAAATCATTTTTTCTTCAAATAATTTTATCAGCACAATAATAGTTGCTTAAGCCCAATCTGGTTCAAAATCAGACATTTTTTGAAGACACGCATAGAATAATGCTTAGAACTTACCCATAGAGAATAGATAATTTTACGGAAATAAATTACTGAACTTCGCTTTGCATTTAAGGTAATTGATTTTTATTTACTGCAATATTCATTTTTCCAATTCCTACACTTTTCCCACCAGAGCCTGTCACAGAAGTAATAACGGAACGAATCCAAACAACGACCACTGCCATTCCCATAACACATGTTCCTTTGGAATGTGGCTGGACACCTTGGTTGAATACAGATACTCCTGAAGCTGGGGGAAATGATGAAGGAGACATAGAAGATTTGGCCAAGATACAGGTCAGATGTAGAACATAAACTTGCTCATAAGCAAATGTGACACTAGGAATATACATATAATTCTCTATAAGACAATCACTCGTGTTCAAAGTCATTTAAAAAAATTTTTTGTTCAAAGTTAATCCTAAGTAATTATTTAACAGTATTCTCCCAGTATATTATTCGTAGTAAAAAAAAATTCTTTATTTTTTAAAAGGATTCCTTTTTGATTCTTTAATCCGTTCCAAGACTATGTTCGCTATCCGAATTGTTCGTTAACCGATCATCGATTCACCATAGACTTCTATGTGAAATAGATTAATTCGTTCTGGAGACCCTAAAAAAATGAAATCAAAACCGAAACTGATGGTCTAAATTGTATGAATATTCTATTGAAATTTTTTTTCAATAAAACTTTGAAGTTTAATTGGTAAGCAACATAATTCAGGAGAGATGAAAAACGATTTTTTATAGTCCGTTTCTCATATTTCACGTATTTTCACGGCGGCAGTGCGTCACCTTTATATTTTATAGTCTGCACTGTTTGAAAAAATTAAGAATTCGCTTAATTTATTTGCCATGTCAGCAAATCCACTCGCCCATAACTTATCAGCTGTCAGAAAATATTGATATTCATATTGAAATTCTAGTATTCAAATGTGTATTGATTTTAGTCATAATAATAATTGTTGAATGATCTTTAAATTCATTGTTAATTCAAGTTTCATTTAGTAATTATCAATACTAAGCATGCTTTAAACATTTCTCCTTTCAGTGATCTTATTTTGTATGCAAAATGATAACAAATGTTTAATATTAATTTTTTTTCAGAGCCGAGAAATATTCGTTAGAATTCGTTTTGTTCATTATCCGAATATGTGTTCGTCATCCGAACACAAAAATCTTTCTTAAAAGTGTTCGTTATCTGAATATGTGTTCGTTATCCGAACACAAAAATATTTCGTGAAAGTGTTCGTTATAACCGATTTGTTCGTTAACCGATCTGTTCGTTAACCCCGATCACCCACTGTAATACTATTATTGTAGAGTGAGATATATTTCATGAGCAATACAGTTACATCTATATACATAAATTAATATTGAAAACAATGATAAACTTCAAACATCTTGATTGCTACCGAAATCTCTCATTTCATTTGATTAAGTGAGTTACAAAATCCCAGAATCAAAATTACTGATTCAGTATGTGTTAAGGGAATAAAGGATACAATTCTGGACACACACATACATATACCGGGTGTCTCATAAGTCCGTAAATAGTTTTAAAAGGCATAAAAACTTTAAGAATCGATGCATTCGAATACGGTTTGCGGAAAAATCATTCTAGTGAAAGGGGATTTTTTGCAGTTAAGAAAAAATAGTTATTTACATTTTCCTACTATAAATGGCTCTGTACAGAAATTAGTACCAGATATCTATGAAAATAATTTATCTGAAGGCAGCACATGTTCGCAATCCTTCCACAGCGCTGGCGTACTTGTTCCATGTGTCCTCCATCACCACAAATTACAGTTTTCAAGAGAGTGATAACACCGTTCACTACAGCAGGAAGCATTTCCGGTTGGATTCAGGAAAATTCATGGCGAATAGTATCCTTCAACTCCACCAAAGATGATGGGCTATTGCGATTAACTCGGGACTTAACCCTAGATCCAAAAATCAATGGGTGTTAAGTCCGGTGAACGAGGTGGCCATTCGTGTGTAAAGTGACGGCTGAGTACTCATTTGTCAGTGAACGTTTTTTTTTCAGGAACTGCTTCACTTCGGTCGTAATACGAGGAGGTGCACCGTTTTTCATGAATATCACCTTGTCAAGTACGTTATGTTCCTACAAGCACGGTATCACTTATGTCGTAGCATTTCTAGGTTACGTTTTCCATTTACTGAACTTGTCTTCCAACCTAATCTTGCACAAGGCTCTTCAAAGAAAAAGGGACCCACAATAATATCTGGCATTTTATAGGACTCTGATTTGCATATTTTCCGAGATTTTCTTGAGTACAGCGCCATCTACCGTAGGACAATGCTATTAATTTATTTTCTGAACCAAAAAGAAATCCCCTTCGCAAGAATGACTTTTCGGCAAACCGTATTCAAATACATCAATTCTTTAAATTGGTATGCATTTTTAAAGTATTTACGGGCTTATGGGACACCCGATATATATATTATTGGTACCTTAAATAAATATGTTTATAATTTTAGCCCTTACGCGCGCGGGGGACCGTAAGGTTACTGAGAGTAAATATTAGCATGTGACTGTTTATTTTAGTTTGTTTGGAAGTAAAACAAATAAAAATCATAAGAAAAAACTTAGGATGTATGAATCAATGTGTAGTCTTATAGATGTTTGTTGTTTTGTCTGTACTTTTTGTTTTCATCTGTACAAATATACTTGTTATTGCACAAAATTATATTTTGTTAAATAACATAAAATGTGTGATAGAAAACACAGTAATACGTTGTTACACGATACACTAAACTGAAATGAGTTATAAGAATAAATCGAATATTTTATTTTAAGAAACAATTGATTTGACAGCTCTATTTTCTTTTTAAATGTTTCCGCTGATGGAATTGCGTTAGGCATACGTTCTATTTTGACATTCTGTATAAAAAAATACAGGTAAAGTGAAATGCAGATAAAAACAATTTTAAAAAGGGAGGAAATGTTTTCCTCAATTGTGAAAGGTATAATAGAAAAAAAAAATTTCATTTAGATCAGTGTTTCTCAAACTGTGGAGCGAGCTCCCCGAAGAAGGCGTGATAACACTACGAAAGGGGTGCGAGCATATTGAAAAGTCAAAATCAAAAGATTATTTAAAAAAAAACTATTAATTTACTGAAATTAAACACACAAAAATACATTCTGACTTAATAAAAAATAAAATACACATTTACACTGTCATAATACGCTTATAAATGTATCAGTACTGCACAGTGAATTTTACAATTAATTTAACAATACTAAGTTAAGAACAAGTTTAATAACTACAATCGACCCCATGGGCTTGCCATATATAAAATTATAAAAACAATTAACACTTATTTTGATAATTTGTACAGTTTGTAATTAATCCCTTTATTGCCGATTTAAAGTTACGCAATTAGCTCCCCAATTCCGTATGTGATGTATTGGGGGGAGAAGTAATGAATAAGTAAATTCTCTGAAATAAGTAAATCCTTCGCAAACACTGTCAATGTCCTTTTATTGCATTCCAAATCCTTGGGAATAATTTTATGAATAGCAATGCACAGAAAAGATCGTCCTTCGAAAAGACGTATATATACGTCTGGGGCAATTAACGCACTGGCTGAGTGAAACGTTTACTTACGCTGGAAGTACTGAAGAGGTTGAAGTCGTATTGTAGATTTTGCTTCAAAGAATAGCATCATTGAATTCTATGCATTGTTATTTTATGGAAGGGGTTGCAATGAAAACTATGATTAAATATTGGGTCGCAAAGATTGAAAGTTTGAGAAGCACTGGTTTAAATCATAATTACATCTAATTGAAATAAATAACATGCATTATACGCTTGTTTAACGAAAAGGTATTAAAATAATAATAATTGTTATAATACACAGTATAATTACATCCTTTTTCACTTTTTAGCATTTATATAAAACTTGTGGTGGAAAAGACTTAAAGGATATTGAATGCAGAATGTCTAGAACCCACCATTCCTACGATGTATCACTTCAAAACAATCTCCGATGCGATACCATTCATGGATTTAGTTGTCACAACCATGATCAAATTGGAAATTGCCATGATTATGAAATCAGATTGCTGTGCATGTACGATTGGTGCTATCCAGGTAAACAACATGTTTCTCATAAGCATTCATTTTATCCACTGATTCTCTTAAAATAATGCTTTTCCTGATGTAATTTATGTGAGTGAAATTTATTAATAAGCTTCTTAAAAATTCAATTTTAATTTTTAAATTCAAATAATGGCTAGAATGGTTATCGGGGCACTTGATCTCTGGTGGGGTCTTAATACCCTATCCCAGGGATGGCGAACCTATTTGAGATGTGGGTCAAATTTTGTTCAAATTTTTTTAGTACTTGTTCGTGGGTCACTAATGCCCATTTGCACCAGAGTTAAGTTTAAAATTTTTAACTGAGTATTTTTAAAACGAAACATCTTTATAATTCAATTGGCTTAACGGGTAAAAATGGGCATGGTTTGACGATTTAAAGTTTTTTAGTGGGGTTGAAAATTCAACACTGGTACTGGTTGCTACAGGAGTGCCTTAAATTACAAGACAAAAATTGCTAGCATCGAGAATAACAGACATGCGCATGGCGCCTCACAAGGTGAAACATAAAGAGGACGATACAAGTGCTATGGAAGGCTCTTTCTAAAAACATAACTAAATATAACTTTATAAAAGTGCATTTTATTTGAAGAAAATGCTTTAAATATGGTTATTTGCTTTGGTTTGTCGATTTTTTTTCAACAAACAAAAGTGAGTAGAATTATACATTTTATTTGATATTATGTAAACACTTCTGCTTTATTTCAAATGCAACATACTTTCATATACATTTGTTGCCATTTGCGTTACTTTGGAACTGTATTAATCAAACTGAAGGTTATAGACAGCATTTAAATTGCTTTCATGTCAAGGTAGTGCTTGAAAAAATACAAATAGAAAATAATATTACACGCAAATTAGAAAATCTAAATATACTTGCGAAAACAAACAAATGTTTGCCTAGCAATCATAGGTCAGTTAAAAAGCTTGCGTGGGTCAGTATCTGACCCACGGGTCATAGGTTCGCCATCACTGTCCTATCCTTAAAGCTGTTGTTAAACACTAATGATAAAACTTGCCATGAATAATTGGGTAATTAACATTAATAAGAAAAAAGTTAAAAATTAAGAGTTAAAATTGCGACCTTAAGAATTAAAAATAAAATTTTTGGAGCTGATAGTGTCTGTGTAGTAATGAGGAGAGTAGTGAATCTGTGTTGTCCGAGGCTAACTCTGTTACCAGAGGCTAGCGAACGGACAACTTAATCTTTTAAGCGCCGGATCAACTCGCTCGGCGACCGGGAGAACTTAGCATCTTGTCCGTCAACTTCTGGCTGTGAAAAGACCGCCAAAATGTGGCCGGATTTTATCTGCTTAGGGGAACAGAGCGCTCGCCCAATCAGGTAGCTTCTTCTCGTTAGGGGGGTTGTTACAAGAGTAAATTCAAATAATAATTTACACATTAGTTTTAGTAAATGTTGCATGCTCTCAATTCAATTGGATTTTTTCTCCAAAATTAATTTTTTTTTAACTCAAGAAAAAAATTGTATCCTTCATTAATGTTAAACAAAACCATACTAATTGATAAATTTATTTAGAAAACAGTTGAAGAGAAATGTCAATCTTTTTTGTTTTATAAATTTCATTGATAAAATGTTTTACAAATTTTGCTAGTAAATTATTATGTCTACACTGTTAAGGATTTTTTTCAAAGAAATACCTATAGTTTTTTTTTATATTATCATCATTAAATAATTTTAATACTAAATGTAAAGCTTAAAATAGAAGATGAAATATTGATAATTCTATGAGATAGTGTAAATGTTCTTTGGTTTACAGTAGATATGTTTTAAGTACTTTATTAAATAAGTAAGTAATGATATATTTCAGTTTTTTTTAAATTCTTAATCTTATTAAAATAATATGTAAACTTTAAGATTTTATCTCTAAAAATTCCATTTAGAGAAAAAATGTTCTTAGAATATTTTTTCTTAATCTTTCATACATGCACAACCAAAAATTATTTACTTAATAATTTTTAGGCAAATTTTTATTTTAAAAGACGTATTTTGTATTACATTATGTGAATGGCTGGGTGGCGTAGTTCATTAGACGCTGGCATTGTACTCCTAAGTTTGCGGGTTCAACCACGGCCCAAGTCAGTGGGTTTTCATTATGCAAAAAATCGACAACGTCCATGTCGTCTGATTATACGGCATTTTACAGATCCCTAGAGAGCCTGTTTGGCTTGGTGCTCTCGGCAAAATTAAAATGCCTTTAACAATTTCGCATTGTCAGAGTTCAGGTGCCTCCCTAAGGGGAGGAAATTGGGCGTCAAAATTACAATGTGGCAATTGGTATCCACCTATATGGTGCCAAACTGAACCTGTTACACCTGCTGCCGGAGAATGTATTGTGTCTGCAATGGTGATGACCAATTTGCAGCCCCATTTGAAAAAAAAATATTGATTTTTCTGCTTTACTTTAAAATAATGTATAAAAGGGCTGTTTTTTAAATTTAATCTTTTAACCTTTAAGTTTTTATTTTATTTGATGCTACGGACATTCCTTTTATTTAAAGTTTTATTATTTCTTAAAGAAATGTATATGTTAAGGATTAACTAATGTAATTAGAATTTATTAAGTGAATTTTAATTGTTGAACTTTTTTCTGTTTTATAATGCAATTATATTCTTAAACGGACTAGAACTTTGAGGACATTATATATTTATTAGCAATTTAAGTAGTAGAGCATTGTTTGCTTTATCATTATCTTGTAAATTGATGTATTATCTTAAAAATAAAAAAGAAAATGCTTTTTTATCCGTAACGATTCACTTAACATAACATTCTTATTTATTTATTTTTTTCAGAAACCACACCTGTTCCAACAACGACGATGCTAGTGACAACATTTTGTAAGTATCGCAATGCTGAAGTAGAGTAAAGATCGTTTGTCAAATAAAGAAATATTTTTAAGTGAACGTTGTAAAAAATCAGAATATTCCTCTTGCTCAATCTTTTATAGCTGCAACATTTGCACATCTTTAACTATTTCTTAGTCTAACATTTTGTGCAATGGGCTCAATTCAAGACGGTCAATTGACAAAGACAAACATATGTTGTCCATTGAATTCAAAACAGACATTAGACTAATTGTACTGGTTTTTCTATTTGTAAAAAACTTGATAAAATTTCAAATTTCATATAAGTGGATGAAGATGTTCAAATGTTATGGAAATAAATTCTTCAAACAGATTTTGAAATTTAAAAAAAAAAAAAGGAATTCTTGTTTTATGCCTGTACTTTTCAATAATAAAATGCATTTTGTATACCAATGGGAATTATTATTGTTGACAAATATGTATTTTTTAACAGAAATTTTCTGCTAATAGCAAAAATTGTCAACAATGAAGTGTATGAACTTATTAGCTGAAAAAAACATGATTGCTTTTATCGTGTGACTATGAAGTCACATGAGTTTTTGAGCTGATTGGCTAGAAATACGTGGTTTTCATTATCATGGGACTATAACGTCACATGATAAATGCAAACACATGTTCTCCATTGAAATCGAAGTTGCAATTAGTCTTGTGCTTGTTTTAATCGTGAAATTCAGATTCGATTTCAAATTTGATAATTTGGCAAAAGTGTTCGAATATTCAGATTCATCAAAAAGTTTTTCGTAATTAAAAAAAAAAAATCTTATGTGTACTTTTGAATCCAGTACATTTTACTTACCTATGTGCGCTATTATTGTTGGCAAATATGTACTGTTTAAAAAAAAGTTTCCGAAAAAAGTAAAAATTGGCAATAACGAAATGCGATTTCATTGGCTGGAAACACGCTATTGCATTTATAATGTGACTATGACGTCACATGAATTTAACTCATTACTTTTCCCTCTAAAACGCAGCATTGATTCATTATCCAATTCTTCAATTTATTCGAATAATTAAATACTTAAGTTGTATCGGTGATCATTTTGCAGATCCATGTCCCGATGGCCATATATACGATGAATGTGCTTACAACTGCGAACAAATGTGTTCTTCCTTCTCTCATGAAATGGTTGAAAAATGTAAAGCTTCCACTAATGGTTGCATAGCAGCTTGTCGACCCATTGATGGCTGCAGTCTGCCGTATGTCTGGAGAGACTATTATAATTGTGTACCTAAAGATGAATGCACATGTATTATGGTAGAAGGAAATGATACCAAAATCATCGCTGTAAGTAGTACTTATTCTTCATTTCTATTCAGCCATTTTGAATTACCCATGGAATTTCTAATAATTTTCTCTTAAACTTAGACTGCTGCATTTGCAGAAATTCTATTTAAAAAAAGTTAAATAAGGCAGTTTTTTTTCTGACTGTTGATTTCTTTCACCGTTTTTAACAAGTATTTTAAATTATTTTGTATAAAGATGTTACCATGTGTGTATATGCGAGATCGAGCGATTTTTTTAAATCTTATTTTAAATAATTTATAAGCACTATACCTTTGTATGTATTAAAATGTATCAAAGTACTAATCGGTTTCAATGAAAATTCAACCTGGTAAATAAAAAAATAATGAACTAGTTTTTTTTAAATTTGTAATGTGTTCTAAATTCTTCCATAAAAAAATATTCTCCTTTATTGTTACTTATTTTAAAACTAATCTTGTAACCCCCCCGTTATTTAGACTCTTCCAAATTAACAGTAAAGAGACTTTCGCGCCCTCTAGTGAACAGAACAATCTTCAGTGATGGCCAAGTTTCGGAACTGTAAGGACGTATGAGCATGCGCTCCGATCCCTTTCAATTCTATGTCAACTGTTAGTTCTCTAGTTATGTATGTAAATGTGTTTGTTTTGTCTAATAAACGTGTTTTAATAACTGGTGGACTTAGTAAAGAACCTCTTCCCCGTCTGTCCCTTACCATTTGGCGCCCACCACGTCATAATTTGGCGCCCAACGTGGGACCGAAACCCGTAATTTGGAATGAAATGTATTCTAAATTCTACTTCAAATTGTTCTGGTTATTGACCCTACATGAAGAATTTTGACGTAAGAAAATTAATTACGAAAGTTCACAGAAGTAGAATATAATTTAAAACTCGCAACTTCCAACAATTATTTTAAAAAATCAATTCATTGCTGTATAGATAACTAAATTATCAAAAATAAGATTCATGAATAAAAAATAGGAGTTAAATGAATTTCGAAAATTAAAAGATTAAAACATCAATTTTGGCATTTTTTTTGAACAATTTGACTGTGATTTTAAATTAAGAGCCAATTCCTTACAACTTTCGTTTATTCTAAAGAAGAGAAGGTTGGAACTTAAACAGTGACGTAACGGAAAACAGTAGGGCAACCTTTACAAAGTCAGGTTTTACCTAAGATATTTTATAAATTGGTTAAATATATGTACGTATCGTCAGTCAGGCTTTGAGCCCCCTGCGGGGGTTGCGGAGGTGTACGTTACGCCACTCAATATGTGTGTGGGGTTTTTTTCCGGCAAAGTATGAAACTCCGGTATTCTATAGAAGGCTTAGCATTGTATATAATGTCGGATGCTTTTAAGTAAAGTATGAAATAAAAGAAGTATTACAAACTTTGCCTTAGCATTTTATAGAATGGCAAATGCTTTTCAGGGAAAATATGAAAAAGAGTCCTAATAAGGCTATATCCATGACGTGATATCCTCAAAAATACAAATGTTATTTTGAAAAAAAATGAGAATGCCATTAAAAAAAATTATTTAAAATATGTAAAGGAGAATGAAAGTTTTACAAAACAAAATGTATGCTTTTCTTATTAAAGAAAACAAAATGTTCATATAAAAAAATAAGAAAATCAAATTAACCTACTCGTTGCAGCATAGTAGTCTTGAATTACATTTCATTACATTTCCCACGCAAAGACATTTCATATTTTGGCACTTTGTTTTACTCATACATCTGATAAATCCTTGGCTACTTCCACTGGACTGAGCAATTACAGCTGACCAGTGAGGAATATCGTAGTCAGGAATATCTTCAATGCTAAGCAAGTTCCAAGGGCTTAAAGTGAATGACCTCGCATATACTTGCTTTAAAACTCCATCAGAAGTACCATATCGGTAGAAACCATCCTTTTTTTCCCATTCATTATTAGTGCCAATATATTGATACACGTACCGTAGACCATGATATACTGATACGGGGCATATCTGTACAAGTGCCACAGACCAGAGCTCCTTCTCTAACACTACAGCTTGCTCCTTCATTTTCATGCAGCACAGGAAAAAACTAATATTTTCTGAACAAATTGTGATACCGCCCCCCTATGGTGACCGTATCTTTGATTGTCAGCGTGAGCTAGAGGTGTAGTGTTTGCAAAAGGAATAGACATTTTTGATTCTTGATATGACTTTATTAAGAATAGAACTTAAATGTCTAACAATTTAGATAATATTAATTAAGCGAGAATCTAGAATGAACAAACACACAGTAATAGTTAAACCGGATCGCGTAATTTAGACCACTATAATTATTTAATACGCTTACTCTCACTTCTAATAATATTACAAGTCCTAATATCAAATAATCATTCATACCTTAATCCAAATTTCGATTCAATCTTATGAAGAAACGTCTGGGCGCGCGTGCAATGGTATGCACCTCGATTTAATGGCTTATTTTCCAGGTAACTTCGCGATTGGCTGTCAATTCACACTTATCTCTTTCACACATACCATTCCCCAAAATTGACCTTTCATTTACTGAAACTTCATGTTATTTAAAAGTTATCTTATTTGCATTTCTTTTTCACATTTCGCTTCTTGGGTTTTGGTTGGAAAAGAGTTGCCATTAATCTTGGCCCCCAAAGAACCCAGAGGTAATGTTAGAGAAAAGACGCGTGAGCCCGTCACAAAATTTAAATATAATTGCGAATTTTGACACACCCGAACAAACGGAAAAGG